>CAUYPK010112946.1:0-23942 GCA_963574355.1 Loris lydekkerianus
CTAGGCTCAGAAGTCACCCATATGGCTGCGCTGGGGGCTCATGCTTATAATCCTAGCACTCTGGGAGGCCGAGGTGGGTGGATTCCCTGAGCTCAGGAGTTCGAGACCAAGCCCGAGTGAGAGTGAGACCCCTATTGTGGCAGATGCCTGTAGTTCCAGCTACTTGGGAGGCTGAGGCAGGAAGATCACCTGTGCCCAAGAAGTTGAGGTTGCTGTGAGCTATGATGCTACAGCACTCTACTTGGGGTGACAGTGGAACTCTGTCTCAGAAAAAAAAAAGTCACCCACTGTCATTTTGCGATAGGCTTTGGTTATACACTGTGGGAGAAAACCACACAAGGACATGGATCTCAGGAGCAGACTCTTGGGCTTCAGCGATTCTCTTACCTCAGCCTCCTAAGCATCTGGGACTACGGGCGCCTGCCACAACGCCCAGCTATTTTTTTTGTTTTTGTTGTCGTTGTTTAGCAGGCCCGGGCTGGATTTGAACCTGCCAGCCCTGGTGTATGGGGCGGGCATCCTAACCACTGAGGTATGGGCACTGAGCCAGACCTTTAGTTTTTAAAATCGTGGTATTTGGCTTGGCACCTGTGATTCAAGTGGCCAAGGCGCCAACCACAGACCCTTGAGCTGGAGGGTTCAAATCCAGCCCAGGCCAGCCAAACAAAAATGACGGCTGTAACCAAAAAATAGCTGGGCGTTGTGGCAGGCACCTATAGTCCCAGCTACTTGGGAGGCACTTGAGCCTAGGAGTTGGAGGTTGCTGTGAGCTATGATGCCATGGCACTCTACCCAGGGTGACAGCTTGAGGCTTTGTCTCAAAAATAAATAAATTAATTAAAATAAAGTAAAATAAAATAAAATAAAATCATGGTATTTGTAAAGTGTGTTAGAACCAGCTGAGCCTGGACAAGGCCTATGACACATGCACCCTCTGGGTGGGTTTTACTGATTTCTTACCCAGGAGCAGTTTTAGTCTTTAGTTCCCACTCAGGCTAGATGATAACTTTTAACACATTTTGCCAATTTGATAAGCCCTCAGTGCTCTCACTTTGCATTCCTTTGTTATGAATGGGGTTGATTATTATTTTGTATGTTTGTGATTATTTGTATTTTTTTTTGAGAATCATTTTATGTTCTTCACTCATTTTCTTTTTTTGGCGTAGAGAGTTCTTCTTTTTCCTATTGCTCTAGGAGAGCTCCCTATATCAATAGGCACTGTTTCATGACTATGTGATATTTTATCAAGCGGCTATATGGTAATTTATTTAACTGTTCCATGATTTTATTCTTAGAATTTTCTCAAATTATGCTATTGTAACGAATATCCTTAAGATGTGTACATTTTCTATAGATTCCAGGAAGTGATATTACAAAATCAGAATTCTATGAACAGTTTTTGGTTCTTGGTACAAATTACTAAATTATTTTCATCATGCTCCACGGGGGCTTGGAGGCAGCTGTCAGCTGGCATGTGATGCTGTCTGACCTGCACAGGTGCGACTGGGCTGAGTGTGGCTTGGAGGGCAAAGGCTCTGGGAGGTGTGCTATTCTGACGCCTCTGCCCTTCTCCAGGCCCTGTCTTCTCTCCTGGAGGCCAGCCGACCCCTTCTGGCCTTCCGGCCAGCTGGACCAAGTCTCAGAGCCTGGACCCATTTGCTGACCTTGGTGACCTCAGCTCCGGCCTCCAAGGTAGCGTGAAGGGTGCAGCTGGCATATGTGGAGGGTGTTGTATTTACTTGTAGGAAGTTTATTCTCATCTGACTCGGCTGCCCAGGGTGCCTGAGCACCAGGACCAGGGAACCACGTGTCTGCTCCTATCCTGGGGATTTGATGAGGCTGGCGCTGTGGCCCTTACCAGCCTTGCCATGTGTGCGTCATCCTACCTGAGGGACGACAGGGCTGTTGGCAGTCCAGCTGCAGTGTGGAAGTGGTACAGCTGGCTGTGGCTAGCAATGCCCAGAACTGAGCCCCAGCTGTCCTGCTTACCTGTATGTGAGGACCAGCCCATGCACCCAGGCCCTGGGTCTCCTTGAGTGAACTGATCCTCTGTGGTCTCAGGGGTTCTCTTTCTGGGTGCATTTCTCTGGAGTCCCTGGAACTCCTCCGTCTGCATCTCCCCTACCAAGAGCTTCCGAGAAGAGGTCTGGAGGGTTGGTTGTTATCTATAGGTATCTCTTATCCTCTGTCATCTCTCAGCTGCTAGGTAGGCTTTGGGGTGCTGGTTGTTGCAGGTGACCATCTGGGCAGCCCTGGCCCCTAGGTGATGGCATCTCCTCCCTCTGGAGCCTGGTGGGCTGTGCTGTCAGCTCCCTGTACCTCACACTGGCTGCTGATGCTCCTCTGCTCTGGGCATGTCTCTTGGTCTCTTTGATTTCTTTCCTCTCCTTCCCTGGTTCTCTTCTAAAGCCTTGTGAGTGAATGTTCCTGGGCTAATGTCTAACCCTCCATCTCTCCTCTTCTCTCACCTGCTGCCACTGCCCTGTTTTGGCTCTATTCTTCAGAAGTTATAAAGAGAGTTTATTCTGTTATCACATGGTTAAGTACTAGGAGGTTTTTAATTCTTTAAATACACATTTCATTTTGTTAATAGTTTCTCAGGTATTTCTGTCTCTATAAGGCAGTGGTTTTCAACCTTCCTAATGCTGTTACCCTTTAATACAGTTTCTTATGTTGTGGTGATCCCAAACCATAAAATTATTTTTGTTGCTATTTCATAACTGTAATTTTGCTACTGTTATGAATCGTAATCTAAATATCTGATATGCAGGGTGTATTTTCATTGTTACAAAGAGATCGTGACCCACAGGTTGAGAGCCGCTGCTGTAAGTTTTCGTCTGTCACTCTGTGCTGTCTGGGAGCAGAGAGAGGCTGCAGGGAGAGCAGGTACATCACTCAGGGACTGGATCTGCTTGGGCAGGAGGAGAGGACTCCTTGAATGCAGCTTGCCTGGCAGTGGCCAGGCTGCCTCCTCACAACCTCTTGGCAGCCAGAGCAGACCAGAAAGAAGCTGCAACTGAGCAGAGAAGTAGCCGACCCAAGTCACAGATGGGGACACAGCACTCCTCTCACGAACCATCAGGCAGCTGTACAGAAGTGTCAAGGACATGGGAAAGTGGCCAGCACAGCTGCAGTGTCCCTCCCCAAGTCAAGTCAGTGTGCCCTTCCCATGGGCCCTCGGAGAACAGGCCCAGAAACAAACCTTAACAGATTGAAAAGAATTGGACATCACAGTGATTCTCTGATTATGATGAAATCAGCTCTATAGATCAGCAAGATAATTGAAAAAACCTTCACGCTCGGAAACAAAACACACTTCTAGATGACAGCTCAGTCACAGTGGTGACAAGGACATTTACAGGGTCGAATGCTTGCTTTAGAAAAGACAGAATACCCCATTAGTAACATAAGCTCTCTGCTCAAAAACATTAGGGAAAAAGGGGGAAGATAAGCCCAAAGCAAGCAGAAGGAAATAATAAAAGGCCAAAATCAACAAAACAGAAAACAAAAATGAAAAAGCGAAAGAAAGGCTGGTTCTTAGAAAAGATCAGTAAAAGTGACAAAAACTTCTACTAAGATTGACTGCCAAAAGGAAAAATAGCACAAGTTACCAATATCAGGAACTATACAGAAGCATCCCCACAGACCTGTAGGCTTCACAAAAAACAGCACAGAACTCAAACAGCTCTGTGTACATAAACACTGTAACTTACACTAAATGGATAAATTCTCAAAATTGTTCATATCTGCTATCGAAACTTACCCAATATGAAGTAGGGATTTGAATTGCTCTAACACTATAAAGAAAATGTGAATTCATAGTTATAAACCTCCCCAAAGGGAAAGATCCAGACCTAGATGTGGTTATTAGAGAATTTTACCAAATGTTTAAAAAATGCCCCAGTCTTTCCAAGGACAGGGTGTCTCCAATTGATTCATGAAGCTGGTGTTATTACCTGATACCCAAGTCAGACAGAAAGCATACGAAAATGTTAAACTGCAGGCCAGTATTCCTCATGAATGTACAGAAATCTTCAACAGAATATTAGGAAATAGGATTAATCAATATTTAAAAAGAATCATACATCATGATCAGTGGAGTTTATTTCCAGAGTGTAAGGCTGGTTCAACATTATGAAATCAATGAACAGAATCTACCATGTTAACCAGCCAAAGAAAAAGTCAAGGGCACATCAGCAACGAAGGAACAGCATTAGCAGCATTTGACAAATTGCATCCCTTTTTTCTTTCTCAAAGGGAGATCTAAAAAAAATTTATACATGTACATATGAAATTCAGTACCTTTCTAAAATACTGTCAGCAAACCGGTGACAAGAATGTCAACAACTTGATAACAGCATGAAGAGAGATCTATAGTGGACATTGCTCTTAACATCTCCTGAAGTTGGGAACAAGGCAGAGATGTCCTCTCTCCACTCTGTTCCCACTAGGCAAGAAAAGAGGCAGAAGTTATGTTACTGGAAAGGAAAAAACAAAATTGTTCCAAAATTGCTTCAGATGGTGTGATGTGCAAGAGACTCAAGGGATCTACAAAGACCCTTCAGAACTGAGTTCAGTGAGGTGCAGGACACAAGATCAGCACATGAAATTATGTGGTGTTTCTGTTTAGTTACATTACACAAGGAAACCAGAATTTAAAATAATACCATTTATAATCACTTTCTTAAATTAACATTTGTAGTTTGTTTTATATTTATAAACAGTGTAAATCTGACAAAATGTGTGCAGTACTCTATGATGGAACCACAGAAGCAAACATGGATCAGACCTGGAACAGTAGACAGGCGAGCCTTGGCCGTAGATAGGCAGTTCAGCTGAGTGAAGATGTTGATTTATACGTTTGATACAGTTCTGAGTGAAGATGTTGATTGATACGTTTGACACAGTTCCTACCGAAACCCAACCGGGGTTCTTCTAGATACAGACAAGCTTATGTTTTGTTTTGTTTTTTGAGACAGAGCCTCAAGCTGTTGCCCTGGGTACAGTGCTGTGGCATCACAGCTTACAGCAACCTCCAACTCCTGGGCTTAAGTGATTCTCCTGCCATTGCCTCCCAAGTAGCTGGGACCACAGGCGCCCGCCACAACGCCCGGCTATTCTTTGGTTGCAGCTATCATTGTTTGGCAGGCCCGGGCTGGATTCAAACCTGCCAGCTCAGGTGTATGTCGCTGGCGCCTTAGCCACTTGAGCCACAGGCACTCAGCCAACAAGCTTATTTTGAAGACTGTTGGAAAAGGTAAATGGGCTAGAAAGGCTAAACTGAAATGGATATGTCCTTCTCCCTCACCCCGCAGCTTCCCTTTGGAGCCATAGAAATTGATGCTGCGGTGTGGACAGGGCAGGCATATAACTGATGGGTTTTTTTGAATTTTGCTTTTGATTGGCTTTCAGTTGTCTTAGTTTTAAGGTTTTTTTTTTTTTTTTTTTAATTTTATTTATTTATTTATTTATTTTTATTGAGACAGAGTCTCACTTTGTGCCTCTCCATAGAGTGCTGTGACACCATAGCTCACAGCAACCTCCAACTCTTAGGCTTAAGTGATTCTCTTGCCTCAGCCTCCCAAGTAGCTGGGACTACTGGCGCCCGCCACAACACCAGGCTTCTTTTTGTAGAGACAGGGTCTCAGAACCTCTGAGCTCAGGGTAATCCACCCACCTCAGCCTCCCAAGAGGGCTAGGATTATAAGTATGAGCCACCATGCCCGGCCCATATAACTGATTTTTGACACATTTGCAAAATCCATTCAGCTAGTGGTGCTGGAGCCATTGACACCAAAGACAAAGAAAGGACCCTGACCTTGACCTTGCTTCTTGGGCAACCATTAGCTCAGAGTTGGGTGCAAGTTGAGACCTGACACAGGGAGCTCAGGGGACTCGGCTCCTGAACCACCACCCTCAGGAGCAACGGGTAAATCGGAGTTTGTCAAACCCTGTGAAATAAGGAGAAAATATTTTTAAGCCACATATTTGACAGAGGTCTTATATATAGACCCCATAGATAGATTAAAAACAAAACTGAAAGCTGTTTACTCCTCAGAACACAGGCAGGGTACAAGAAGAGCTGTCCCTGCGGAGGATGTCAGCTGGCGACAAGCTCATGGGCGCGTCACAAGTGGAGACCGTGGTGTGCCTAACCCCGTCAGGACCCCAAAAGGAGAAGGCCCTGCCTGTGCTGGGGAGGATATGGGGACGCCGTTACCTCGCACCGCTGGCAGGAATGGAAACGGGAGCGCAGTCAGTGTCTGTGCGACTTCCATGTGACCCAGGGCACAAAACTTTAATTTGCACAAAACTTATCAGGCGGTCCCTTAGTGATGAAAAGGAGTGGACAGCAGCTGCATGCAATGGCTCAGAGAGACATCCTGAGTGAAAGCCAATTGCAGAGAGGTCACCTACTTTAGGTTCCATTTCTAGAGCATTCTTCAGATGACAGAACTGTAAGAGGAACTGATCAGTGGTCTTGATCTGGTGTTCTCAGGCATCTGTGCACATTGAGAGATTGTGTAGACCTGCACCGTTGCAGACACACAGGAGCATCCTGCTGCCAACCCTAGGGGCGCCGGGCAGGGGTGTTTGGGGTCTCTCAGTTTGCAGCGTCCCATGATTCTGTTAAAAATTTCAAACTAAAAAGGGGCTTTAGGAAGTGGTGCTCACCCAACATAGGGCCATGGGAGCAGGGTGCTGCCCCAACAGCTGCCTGCCCTGGTGTTCAGCCTCAGCACTTAGCCTGTGCTGTGGCCCCTGGCCCTCTGTGTGTAGGGTGGAGAGGCATATCCCACTGGCACGGTGCAGGGCTCATTTGTCCACTGCTTTCCCCACACCTGTGGCGTTCTTCGTGTAGGAGCTGCAGCTGCCCCATGCGGCGTGCGGCCTGCGAGTGTCTTGTCGTTTGTCCCCCAGGCCTGCCCACTGGATCCCGTCCTATGAACGGAGGCTTCCTTCCCACGACAACCCCTCCTCCCAAGGGTGGCAGCTCCTGGCAGACGAATCGGCCACTGACCCAGGGCACGTCATGGGCCCCCCAAACCAAGCTGCCCCCCAAAGCCTGTGCTCAACCGAGGCCTAACTATGCCACAAGCTTCAGTGTGATTGGGGCACGAGAAGAGAGGGGGGTCCGCGCACCTGGCTTTGGTGAGTTTTCCTTCCATCTCTCTCTGTCTGGTTTCTGCACAACTCGTCCTGGCTAATTAAAGGTGAAATCCTATTGTTTTCTTCAACCCTTCAATGGGGAGCCCAGCACAGGAAATGCAGATTAACGCTCTGGGGCTGGTCTTCTCCGGATTCATAGGCTTCTCTGTGTTTAGCAGACGCCTTTAGGACCTGCTTTTTCTGTTCTTCTTTTCTGTTGCAGCATCAGGACAGTGACCCTATCCCCAGAGAGCGGGAAAGGGAGTTCTCTGTAAAAAATTTGTTCGTTTTCAGCTCCAAAGCCAAAAGTCTCAGAGAACGATTTTGAGGACTTATTATCCAATCAAGGCTTCTCCACCAGGCCTGACAAGAAGGGGCCAAAGACCATCGCAGAGATGAGGAGGCAGGACCTTGCCAGAGACACTGACCCTCTGAAGCTGAAGGTGCAGTGGGCCGCCGTTGGGCCCAGAGGCTTCGCTCCTCCTGGAGCCATGTCTCCTGCTGGCAGCAAGAGGCAGGCGAGGCCTCTGTGGCCTGCTGCCCCCACTTGCCCAGAGGCCCTGGCCAGGATGGGCGGGCCTCCCCAATGTCCCGTCTGGGCATGGTTGCACCATGGCAGCCTGGCTTTTCCCGGGGATTTCTGCAGAGAAACTGCCAAGTGGGCCAAACCCTTGGGGACTGTTCTGCAGCTGCCAGGCACCCTGACCCAGATGTTTTCTATGGGAGAAGGGGAGATGAGACCTAGTTGACAGGGTGTGACTGCTCTGGCCTCCCACAGGCTGCTGAGGATCTGCCACTCATCCCCTTGGGGTCCAGGATGGGAGGGTTTCACTGGAGGAACAGGGTTTGAGTCTGTTGCGAGTGTCTGGCTAAGACGAGGATCACTCACTTCTGCCTTAGATACCATCTGGCTTCTGGGTGCTTTGCCCTGTGGACCTAGATTTGCAGTGGCCCTTACAGGAGCTGTGCATGGGGGGTTTGCTGCATGTGAGCCGGGCCTCATGGGCCCTGTTGATGGGTCCAGCATCCTCCACATGGCTGCCCTCAGGGTGAGGGTGCCTGAGGGTTGGACACCAGGCGCTGTGGGCAGCAGCTGCCCTGTGTAGTCTGGTGAGTGCAGGAGCCCAGGTCTGGGCTATGGCTCCCGAGGCTCAAACTGCAGCCTATATCCTCCCTTCTCACTCCACCACCCTGGGTCCTCCCTTTGCTTCATGCCTTGACCTCCCTGCACAGCAAGGAGGAGTAGGTGCCAAGCAGCTTAACACACCCCACAGCCTTGATACCTCCTGTGGGTGCCCAGACTCAGTGTGTGTGGTGTCCCCTGCAGATCCTGGAGTGGATTGAAGGCAAGGAAAGGAATGTCCGTGCCCTGATATCCACACTACACACAGTTCTGTGGGACGGGGAGAGCCGCTGGACACCTGTGGGCATGGCAGACCTGGTGACGCCAGCGCAGGTGAAGAAGCATTACCGCCGTGCGGTTCTGGTCGTGCACCCTGACAAGGTGAGCAGGCCTGGCCGGGACCTGGGGAGGCCTTCCCAGACACGGCCCTTGGTGATGATGCAGCTCAGCTCTTGCTGTCCCTGTATGAGTCCCATGGGGCTTCCCTGCCAGCCTGCCAAGGAGGGTGCTGGAGGGAGGTGCTCACACCACATGTTGCCACAGGCCGCAGGGCAGCCGTATGAGCAGTACGCCAAGATGATCTTCATGGAGCTCAGCGACGCCTGGTCCGAGTTTGAGAGCCAGGGCTCCCGGCCCCTATTCTGAGGCCCCCGGCTCTGGCTGCACCAAGAAGTCCGTCACTGGGTGTCACACCCTCACTTTGGGGGCCCTGTTGCCCAAGGCAGGCATGGGCATGTGAGAGGCCCTGAGCTCCCAGGTTACCACCATTCCTGCGCCCCTTCTGCCGTCCTGCTGTCCAGGACAAATGTCATTCCATGACACAAGAAGAGAAAGCATTCCAAAGCCTCTGATTTTTGTTGTTTTCTTTTTCTTTCTCTTGTCCCAAAGGAAAAGTGATTCTGCTTCTCCCACAGTTGTCACCGTTTGTGATTTATTTTGGTATTCAGCGGCCATCCCCTTTCAAGAGCACCCCTCTTGGTGAGCTGTGCCGCAGCTCCGTATGAATCTGAATGTGTTCATGGCACACCTTGTAATCAGCCTGGTGATTGTCTGTACATAATTAAAACCGTTTTCTGATGATGCTGCAGTTTCCAGTGTTGACAGAGCCCCTCGCCTGGTTTCACACGACCCATTTCTTCTCCAGAGCTTTCCCGTCAGTGGACTGTTGTGTCCTCACCAACTTGACTGTGGCCGCCCATAGCTGGGGGCTTCTAAGGGCTCAGCTAAAGGAAAGTTCCAGGGATGAGCAAAGGGAGACTTGGGCCCGGGGATGTGTCTCCTGCCCTGGGACTCACCCCTCTTCCTGGGAGGGGCGGGGCCCCCACTGCTGCCAGTGAAGCCACCAGTCTCCCCTGGAGGCTTCTGAGCCACTTGGGGCCTCCAGAGTGACCTCAGGCCAGTGGCCTGGCCCTGGGATCCCAGCAGGAAGGCTGGGAGGTATGCAGAGTAGGATATGAGGTTTTGCATCTTGGGCCCCCAGGCACGCCCCACGGTCACTGTTTGTGGCTGGGTCCTGTACCCGGTGCTGCCAGCACAGGTGCCACTCAGGAGAGACACCGGGTCTGAAATGCAAATGTGTCCTGCTCTTTCCCGCTGCAGCTGTCCTGGGTCCTGGGGAGATGGGGCCTGGAATTGTATTATTCAGAGAATTCAAAACAAAAACTGGATTCTCTGAAGGCTGCTGGGGAGGTGCCCAGCTGCTCAGTCACAGGTGGGCAGTTCTGTCATAGCAGGGGCTTTGGAACTTTGGCAAACGTTCATCATTGGTTGATGGTGGCAGTTGAAGACAACTGACAGTGGCCACAGAACTCAGCATTTGGGTCAGAAATGACTTACAGTCCTATGGTGGGTCTGTGGGAAGTGTCCATTCATGGGAGCCCCGGGGGTCATCCTACCAGCTGGACAGCCATATCCTTCATCCTGGTGGTGACCATGGCCCCTCAGGCCAGGGGTGCTGTGGGCTGTGAGAGTCCTATGTGGCCCCTTTATCCTGAGTGGAAGTGACTCACAGGGAACTCAGAAACACAAATTTCAGAAGGGCCTAGACAGGACGGGCAGCCCTTAGGGTCTGGGGGGAAACTCACGTTGTCAGCAGTTTGATTGTAGAGAGACAGCACATGTGACACAATAGCACAGCAGTGGGTCACTGTGTTGGGGACCCACAGCACGTGTCCTGGAGTAAAGGTTTTGCCCCAAAAGTGTCTTTGGAACATGAGTGGGAGCCACAGACCTACCTTCTGCTGCCGTATCCCTGTGTCCGGGGTGGGGGGTACAGTGGTGGGGGCAGGTCATTACCAGGATACAGGATAGATGGCCCCAGAGGGGCAGCAGAGCAGCAGGAGAGCAGATGGTGTGAGGCCAGCTGCTGGTGGAGAGGTCAGGACAAGCACCTAGCTAAGGGTTATGTCCAGTTGGGTCCTGGCAGCTGAGCTGTCCTGACCAAGATGGGAAAGGGGCCTAGCCTGACCAAGATGGGAAAGGGGCTGTCCTGAGGGGAGGGAGTCCTGGGGTTGCCTGGTAGCAAGACGTCTGATAGCCTCCGTGGTCGCTGCACAGGTACTCTGGGTAGGGTTGGCCACCTGGACCAGGAGAGCACAGCCTAAGGCTCTGTTCCTCATAGTGTGCCCCCTCATAGCTGCCCAGGGTCATAGTGTGAGTCCCACTCACATGTCCCCTGAACAGGCTCAGAGGACAAGTGGATCAGGGCTTCCAGGTGGATGCCACATGCACCCCAGTCTGAGTAGGGTGCCCAGGTCCCCACCAGGGACAGGAGACCAGAGCCAGGATCCCTGTGAGAAGGCAAAGGCCTCTCTGGGTGCCAGCATTTCTATGGCCCCCGCCTGGCTCAGGCCACTCCCAGGACTGCTCAGTCTGGCCTGGGTCTGTGTGCAGGGACCCCCCACTGTCTGTCTCTGCAGGGCACAGGTGGTATCAGGCTCAGGTCCTTTCCACCGTGAGCTGGAATAGGTCAGGCTGTCCTGCTTGCAGGGAGTGATGACTTCATGTCTGTTCCACATCTGCTACTTTTAGTTCTTTTTCTTTTTCTTTTTTTTTTTTTTTTTTGAGACAGAGCCTCAAGCTGTCGCCCTGGGTAGAGTGCAGTGACATCACAGCTCACAGCAACCTCCCAACTCCTGGGCTCAAGCGATTCTGCCTCTGCCTACCAAGTAGCTGGGGCTACAGGCACCTGCCACAACGCCTGGCTATTTTCTTTTTTGGTTGCAGCTGTTGTTTGGCGGGTCCGGGGTAGATTCAAATGCGCCAGTTCAGGTGTATGTGGCTGGTGCATTAGCTGCTTGAGCTAAAGGCACCAAGTCTACTTTCAGTTCTTTTAAAAAATAGTGAGCAAGTTAACTGGGTACAGAGGTTCCACACCATAGTCCTGTAATTTCAGCTCAGGCCCCACAGACCCAGGCATCCCTGTCTGGGGTGGGGGCTCTGAAACTGGGGCAGGACACAGGCAACTCACCCTACTGTCCTGGAGGTCACGTAGGCCTTGGTTTGAGTACCTCTGACCTGCTGCCTTCTGGCCTCTCCCCTCTGACAAGGAATGAATATGGAATCCCAAATCCCTTGTCTCCTCAACCTTAACTCCAGAAGTTGAGAGTCCCTTCTCCCCTCTGACCTCTGCCCCTCATACCCATGTGAGCAAACCCACTGTGGCCCAACCCTCACCCCATGCAGGGTCGAGGCTTGAGCCACAGGCTGTGGTGTGCAGAAATAGATCCCCTGCCCAGGCTCAGCGCAGGGGGCTGGGGAAGGCAGGAGGGCAGCTCTTCTCAAGCTGAGTGATTCAAAGGTTGCCACACGTCACACTGCCCAGGATTCCACCCCGCTCCCTAGCATGTGGACACGCAGACGCGCACGTGCACAGACGCAGCAGCTCAAAGACGTCACTACCCAGATGAGGGTGGAAGGCCCAGGACTTGGAGCACTCCTACCCCTCAGCTCTTGGCCGAGTTCCACCCGTGGGCACCAGGTCTATCTGGCTCTGTGGACATGGGGTCTTCTGTGTGAGGCTTTACTGCATGAATGGGTCGAGCGTGCTGTCCCTCCCGTTTTGCAGATCCTGCACTGTCTCAGAGGCCCTTGGTGCACAGAGGCCAGCGGGCCTGACACGGTGCACAAAGCTTTCGCTATGGGGATGCAGGAGCGGAAGCCCCAGTGAGAGGCCAGCAGAGCCCGGCACAGCTGGGAGTGTGGAGAGACCCCCACCTCCTGCACTGCATCTTTGAGGACACTGCACAGCCACTGTGGTGTGAAATGGAAACCTCCCCACAGCACAGCAGCTGCACCCTGGGTGCCTGAGGGCAGTGAAAGCCCATGTCCACAGACCTGCACATGAGTGTTCAGAGCAGAATCCTCATGGGAGCAGCCCATGTGACCACCAATGGGCTGGTGGACAGTGGACTCTGCACACGCCCTGCCTGGCTGTGTCAAGTGAAGTTTCATGTCAGAGGAAGAGGTGGTCAAAGAGTTTTGCGTGGTGTGTGGCCCCAAGTGCCCGTCAAGCTGCCCTGAGAGCACTTCAGGGGCTGCCGGGGCACCCGGTGGAGTCTGGAACCTTTGGGCTGATATGTCACTCACCATGCAGACTCTCTGCAGGCTGGACACACTGGAGCACCCAAGAAGGTGCCTCAGCCATGCTTATTGTCCTGCTGGAGCTCAGACTGCTGCCTCCCCTCCTGGTGACCCGAGGCAGCTCCTGGGCCCAAGGAGGTGCCAGCAGGGTAGGTGTGGGCATCTTCCCCACCCAGGACCCCTTTGGGACAGGATTTGGCTGCGAGGAGTTGGGGCTGGGGTTGAGTTGCTGTTGAAGACTAGTGTGGCTGTACCAGGGAGATCAGGGTCCAGAGAGCAGGAGCCACTTTCAGCAGAAGAGCTGCCATCTACAATGCCAGCAGAGCTCGTGTGCTAAGAAGTCAGCCTAGGCCCAAGTTCTGCCTCCACTGGTGTCTCCAGGAACCTGTCTTCCCTCCTGCATCCATGGCCTCAGCCCCCATGCCTCTGTCCACAGAGCCTATAGGACGGGGTGAGAGTCCACCCTTCAGGCCAGACCCTAAGCCAGGTGCCCTCCTTGGGCATAGCAGAGTGTGGCTAGAGACCTCCCATCATAGCACCAATTTTCTTAGCATCCATTCAGATTGGACAAAGACTTCTGGGGCACAAGAGCACTGCCAGCTGCTTGAGCCTTGCTTTCTCCCACTGTGGGCTCATGCTACAGGTTTGCTGGCCAAGTGCTGTAGTGGCTATCCTCCCACTGTGCAGTACCTGAAGTAAAGGGGTCCCTCTCAGCCACTAGATGTGTCCCCCTCATATTGTGGATAATTGTGCTTCCATGAGCTGCCTAGGGGCCCCACAAGATGTTGCTGAGTCCCCAGGAAGAGGCATCCGCTTACCTGCTGTTCGAGTCACATTGCCCAAAGCCATATGGGATAATGGCCCGTTCTGGAGCCACTGGGTGGGACACTACGTGGCAGATGAGCTTCATGCAAAAGTGCAGTGACCTAAGGGCAAGGGAGATGCCACACCTCTACTAGAGCGGGCTCTGGTCTGTCCACTGAGAATGCCCAGCTAGCCTTCAGCCTCAGCACTTCCCCGGGTCAGACAGTGCCCAGGACTGAGATCCCAGCACCTGCTATCTGCCCCCCACCTGCCACAGCCACAGACCCAGCTGCACCCAAACCTCTTCCAAAACCATGCAGGACTGTCAGAATTGCACCTGAGGTGCAGACCTCACCAAAAATCTCTAGATTTTGCTTTTTAAATGCACAGAAGGATGCCCCCAGTCACCTGCTCTGCTCTGCCGTGCCCGGGATCATCTGTGAGGAGTGAGCAGTGGACTCCATGTCACAGCCACAGGGCTGTTGTCCATGTGCTCACTGGGCAGCCAGGACCTTCCCAGCCTTGGTGGAATGGCAAAGACCAGGCTAGGAAAATGGACAGAATTTACAAAGCAGTTGTTTTTGGGTACCAGGCCATAGTAGGCAGAGAGCAGGGGGCCCTGGAGAAGGGAGGGCACCAAGTGTCTGGCTCATGCTGAGGTGTCAGAGGGCGGGTCCTACTGAGTGGAGGCGTCAGAGGTCGGAGTTCAGGGGTCTGAGGGAAGGAGCTCTGGGGAGAAGGAGCCCCAGAAATTTGGGGCCTTTGCTGCTAAGTACCAAGATATGACATGGACACCGCATTGGACGATGGGAGCTGGGAGTTGAACTGTACATGGGGCATGAAAATGATCCCAGGTGGGAATGGGGATACGAAGGTAAATGTGAAAGACTCTTATTTCAGAATTTGTTCTTTTTTTTTTTTTTTTTTTAATATTTATTTATTTATTTATTTATTTTGCAGTTTTGACCAGGGTCAGGTTTGAACCTGCCACCCTCAGTATATGGGACCAGTGCCCTACTCCCTGAGCCACAGGTGCCACCCTTAGAAACAATTGGGGTTCATGACACATTGTATATAGAAGAGAAATACTATTGTACTCTTCTCCTCACAGAGCTGAGTTATATATAGATGCACGTGTTCCCCTAGAGGAACAAAAGGGTGGGTGTCACTAGTAACAGAAGGCAAAAACATGGAATCCTAAAAAAATAGGCTCAGTGAGTACGGTGCTGGCCCCATATACCGAGGGTGGTGAGTTCGGACCCAACTCTGGCCAAAACTGCAACAAAAAAAAAATTTAAAAAAATAAGAGTTCCAAAAGAATTCAAGAAAAGAATAAAGGAACAAAGAATAAATGGAAAAACACAAAACAAATAGGAAGATGGTAGACATAATTCAATTAAAATGAAAAAATTCCAACTAAAAAGTAGACATATTGACAATGGATGGATAGCAATATTCAGCTATGTAGACCCACTGAAATAGGAAGATGTGTAGGGGGATGTGATCAGATGGTAATAATACACTATATACACTCTAATGTTAGTTAAGCTTGGGTAGCCATATTAATCTTAGACAAAACATTTCAGAAAAAGGAATATTAGCAGAGAAAAAGAGAAGCATTCCACAATGATACAGTGTTCTACGTATCAAGAAAACAATATTTTGGGTGGTGCCTATGGCTCAAGGAGTGGGGCGCCGGCCCCATGTGCTGGAGGTGGTGGGTTCAAACTTGGCCCTGGCCAAAAACTGCAAAAAAAAAAAAGAAAGAAAGAAAGAAAGAAAAAGAAAACATTTCCAGTCAGGTGAGATGACTCACATCTGTAATCCCAGCACTCTGGGAGGCTGAGACAGGTGGATCCCTTGAGCTCAGGAGTTTAAGACCAGCCTGAGCAAGAGTGAGACCCTGTCTCCAATAAAAATAGAAAAACAACAACACTAGCCAGGCATTGTGGTACCTATAGTCCCAGCTACTTAGGAGACTAAGGCTTGAGGATCATTTGAGCCCAGGAGTTTGAAGTTGCTGTGAGCTATGACACCATGGCACTCTACCCAGGGCAACAGAGTGAGACTTTGTCTCAAAAAAAAAAAAAAGGCTTTGTGCCCATAGCTCAGTGGTTAGGGCGCAGGCCATATGCCCTGGGGCTGGTGGGTTCAAACTCGGCCCAGGCCTGCTAAACAACAATGCAACAACAACAATAAAATAGCCAGGGGTTGTGGCGGACACCTATAGTCCCAGCTACTTGGGAGGCTAAGGCAAGAGACTTGCTTAAGCCCAAGAGTTTGCGGTTGCTGTGAGCTGTGACACCACAGCACTCTATCGGGCAACATAGTTAGATTCTGTCTCAAAAAAAAGAAAGAGAAAAAAAGGAAAGAAAATAACATTCCCAAATATGTATTTACTCTATAATAGAATTTTAAAGTACATAAAGCAAAAACTGACAGAAATTAAAAGAGAAATAGATAAATGCATGATTACAACTAGCTACCTCAATACTCCTCTTTCAGTCATTGACTGATAAGTAGACAGAAAATCAGTAAATATGTAAAAGACTGAAATAATAAACTTGACCTAATATATTTTTGTAGAATAGTCCATCAAAGTACTGAAGAAATCATTCTTCATCTTATTTTATTTATTTATTTTGTTGTAGAGACAGGGGTCTCACTCTTCCCCAGGCTGGTCTCAAACTCCTGGCCTCAAGCAGACCTCTGAACTCCTCCTCCTACCTCAGCTTCCCAAATGCTGGTATTATAGGCATGGGCTGCAGTGCCCAGCCAATCATTCTTTTGTAAGTACATATGGAACATTCCCAAAGATAGACAGTATTACAAGTCACAAAACAAATCTGAACAATTTTTTTTTTTTTTTAAGAGACAAGAGTCTCACTCTGTCTCCCTCCGTAGAGTGCTGTGGCGTCACAGCTCACTGCGACCTTCAGCTCTTGGGCTTAGGCAATTGACTACAGGTGCCTGCCACAACCCCTGGCTATTTTTTGTTGCAGTTTGGCCAGGGCCAGGTTCAACAAATTTTAAAAGATTGAAATAAAACAGACTAGAAGAGAATTGCTTGAGCTCAAGAGTTGGAGGTTAATTCTCACTAACCAGAAGATAATTAAATTAGAGTTAATTTGCAGGGAAAAAAAAATCTGAATCACTACCCCTAGACATTTTAACATTAAATGACAAAATCACCCATAGGTCAAAGAATAAATCACAAATTAGAAATATTTTCAACTGAATGACAAACACCATCAATATGTCCAGCTTGGGTAGCCATATTAATCTCAGACAAAACATTTCAGAAAAAGGAATGATGTTTATTGTCATTCAGTTTGTGACAGAGCAATGCTTAGAGCAAAAAATACTGCTTTAATTGCTTATATTAGGAAAAGAAGTAAGGCCAAAAGTTGAAAATAAATTTAAAGTAAAGTAAGTTGAAGGCTGGGCGCAGTGGCTTATGCCTGTTATCCTAGCATTCTGGGAGGCTGAGGCAGGTGGATTGCCTGAGCTCACCAGTTTAAGACCAGCCTGAACAAGAGCAAGACCCTATCTCTAAAAAATAGCTGGGCCTTGTGGTGGGTGCCTGTTGTCCTAGCTACTTTGGAGGCTGAGGCAAAAGAATAGCTTGAGCCCAAGAGTTTGAGGTTGCTGTGAGCTGTGACACCATGGCACTCTACCGAGGGCAACAAAGTAAGATCCTGTCTCAAAAATAAATACATAAATAAATAAACAATAAAGTAAGTTGAAGGAAGGAAATAAAGATAAGAGTATAAATCAATGGAATAAAAAATAGTAAGTTTTTTTAGATCAATAAAATTGATAAATTTCTAAGACTGCACAGAAAGAAAAGACAGTGCCCGTGGCTCAAGGAGGAGGGTGCCGGCCCCATATACCAGAGGTGATGGGTTCAAACCCAGCCCCGGCCAAAAAAAGTGAAAGAGGGGCTCGGCATCCATAGCTTAGTCATTAGGGCGCCTGCCACATACACCGGGGCTGGCGGGTTCGAACCCGGCCCGGGCCTGCTAAACAACAATGACAACTACAACCAAAAGATAGTTGGGTGTTGTGGTGGGTGCCTATAGTTCCAGCTACTTGGGAAGCTGAGGCAAGAGAATCAATTAAGCCCAAGAGTTTGCGGTTGCTGTGAGCTGTGATGCCACAGCACTGTACGGAGGGCGACATAGTGAGACTCTGTCTCAAAAAAAAAAAAAAAAAAAGAAGGAGAGCTATCACAACAGAATCTACAGATATTAAAAGATAATAAGGGATATTATGAATAACTTTAATGCCAGAAATTTTATTTATTTATTTTTTAGTATTTATTTATTTTTTGAGACAGAGTCTCAAGTTGTTGCCCATGGAGTCATTGCTCACAGCAACCTCCAACTCTTGAGCTCAAACAATCCTCTTGCCTCAGTTTTTCTATTTTAATAGAGATGGAGTCTCAATTTTGCTCAGGCTAGTCTTGAACTCGTGAGCTCAAGCCATCCACCCACCTCAGCCTCCCAGAGTGCTAGTATTACAGGCATAAGCCACCGTGCCTGCCAATGACAGAAATTTTAATAACTTAGATGAAATGGACAAATTCCTTTAAAGATGCAAATTAACAAAAATAACAAATTTTGAAAACTCAGAATAGGCTTATATCAAGTAAAGAAATTGAATTAGTAATTGAAAACCTCAAAAAAAGAAAACCCAGCAAAGACACTAAGAGAAAAGACCCCAAATAGCTTTACTTGTGAAATCCATCCAACTTTTAAGGAAGTAGTAACCCTAGTGTTACACGAACTCATTCAGAAAATGGGAGAGGAAGACACACTTCCCATTTATGCTATGAAGACAGCATTCAACTGATACAAAACCAAAGGCATTGCAAGGAAATAAAACTACCTGCCAATATTCTTCATGAATTAACATAGACTAAAAATTCTTAATAAATTTGGGGTGGTACCTGTGGCTCAGTGAGTAGGGCGCCGGCCCCATATACTGAGGGTGGAGGATTCAAGCCCAGCCCTGGCCTGCAACAAAAAAAAAATACCCGGGTGTTGTGGCGGGCGCCTGTAGTCCCAGCTGCTTGGGAGGCTGAGGCAAGAGAGTTGCCTAGGTCCAGGAGCTGGAGGTTGCTATGAGCTGTATGATGCCATGGCACTCTACTGAGGGCGGCAAAGTGAAACTCTGTCTCTAAAAAAAATAATAATAATAAAATAAAATATGGTAAAATTTGATCCAACAATATGTAAGAGTAGGGGGTGTGTCCCAGGAATGCAATATTCATTTAACATTTAAAAGTGAGTCCATGGAAAATGGTGTTTTGCCTGGAAACTGTAAGATAAATGACAAAATAAAATGTATAAACACTGAAAACAAAACAAAACAAAACAAAACACACTGAAAACACTTGGGTGTTTTCACCAATAAATAGAGTAAAGGAGAAAACCCATAAGATCATCTCAAAAGACACAGACAAAGTATTTTACAAAATTGAACTACTCATGATAAAAACTGCTGTGGTTTGGATGTGGTTTGTCCCCATCAAAACTCATGTTGAAGTTTGATCCTGAGTGTGGCAGTGTTTGGGTCAGGGGGGCAGGTCCCTCGTCAAGAGATGAATGGACCTCCTGAGAGGGTAGGTGAGGGAGAGTTCCTGAGAGAGGGTGTGGTGAAGGAGCCCAACTTCTCTCTCGCTGTGTGACCTCTGCACAGGCTTGCCATCCTCTGCTTCCTCACAAGAGGCAATCTTGAACTTTCTAGCCTCCAGAATAAACCTCTTTTCTTTATATATCACCCATCCTCTGGTGTTCTGTTATAATAACACAAAACATACCAAACTAAGGATGGAAGGGCGCTTTCTCAAACCAATAAAGGGCACCTTTGAAAAACCTGCAGCAACCACCATACTCGATGGTGAAAGACAAGACATCCATCTCACCATCTTTTCAGCATTGTACTGGAAGATCAATCCAAGCCAGTAATGGAGGGAAAGGCACAAAGTTAGAGGGACGAAGGAAAACTGTCCACACCTGACAGATCCTGTGTATGTGGTTGATTGATTTGGGGCAGAGGCCCCAAGGACATCCTTGGGGAAAGAAAAGTTTTGGGCACCCACAGAGAGACAGACAAAATTCTTGTTTCATAGTACACACAAGACCTGGATCACAGACCAAAATGTAAAAGTTAGCCAGGCGCAATGGCTCACGCCTATAATTCTAACACTGGGAGGCTGAGGCGGGTGGATTGCCTGAGCTCACAGGTTGGAGAGCAGCCTGAGCAAGAGCAAGACTCCATCTCTAAAAATAGCCAGGCACTGTGGCAAGTGCCTGTAGTCCCAGCTACTCAGGAGGCTGAGGCAAGAGAATCACTTGAGTCTAAGAGTTTGAGGTTGCTGTGAGCTATGATGGCACAGCACTCTACCACAGGCAACAAAGCAAGACTCTGTCTCAAAAAAAAAAAAAAAAAAAAAAAATATGTATATATATATATATATGCTAAACTATAAAATTTCTAGAAAACACAGGAGAAAATCTTTCCAAGTTTGTTGTAACAAAGACTTCTTAAGTAGGATTTCAACATTCAAGAAATAATAAAATGTATTTAACAAGATGTAAGAACTCTCCCTGAAAGGATGTGCTTAGGAAGGAAAAGAAGTAAACAAGAGACTATGAAAATACTAGTGCCCATTGGTGCCCACAGGAGTTGGTTCCAGGACCCCTGTGGACTCCCAAACCCCAGTCAGCCTTCCAGACCCAAGAACACAGAAAGTCAGCCTCCATATGTGCAGTTAGAACTATATTTCTGATCCCAGTTTGGCTGAATCTGCAGCTGTGAATCCAGGGTGCCTGTGTGTGCAGTACATGTACCTGGCAAAGGGTTTGCCTTCAAAATATGTAAAGTGTCACAAACAGTAAGACCACAAACAACAACTCACTTAAAAAAAAAATTTTTTTTTACAACCATATTGAAATTTAATCCTTTTACACAGGTTAACAAAATGTATCACAAGAAAAACTAAACATTGGGTTTAACAAAAGCAATACTTTTGAAAGTGGAACAATGAAAAGTTTTTTCAAATCTTTTACAAACAGTCACTTCTGGGTCAATTTACCACAAAGGGGAACAAAGTTGTTAAAATATACCTGTGCTCAACTGAGCCACTTATCTGCATTACAGTATAGTATTTGAAATCAATCTTAAGGTCAAGATTTAAAACCACTTTAAGAGATAAGACTCTATGTGATTTATAGCCACCTCCTAAGAGGTATTTTTCCTTCCCCAAAATCAAAGCTTAATTAAAAGATTGACTATATATAAGGTTTTTCCTCATTACGTCTTCAAAACACTATTATCATTGGTCTCTATCTTTTCTGATCTGGATGAAGTGGTCCAGGAAGTGGCGTTTGAGAAGGCGGGCCCTGCATTCGTGGAGGAGGAGGTGGCCCTCTCGGTGCAGGCCATATACCAGGACTTATTCCCCCTGGCTGTGTAAATGAAGGTCTCAGAGTTCCTTGATCTTTAGTGAACTGAGATAAAGAGCTGGGATTGTAATGGTGAGGAGGGGGTGCAGTTATAGGTGGACTGCCATGCTGAGGTGGGGGAGGTCCTGGAGGAGGATGATTCATATAAAGTGGCATTCCGGCAATCATGTATCCAGGAGGAGGGGTTATTGGTGGTGGAGCAGAGGTCAATGGTGGAGGTGGAGCTTGGCTATACACCAAGTGAGTAGTACCTGTGGCCTGGGGAGGATATGGCATTGGATGGCTTATTGGTGGTGGAGGAGGTGGGGGTGGTGCATAATGTTGCTGTGGAGACATAATATGATGAGGGGTGATAGCACTGGTTGGCCCTGATATTCAGGATGATGGTGAGCAGGTGCTGGGGCAGGAGGAGGTGGTTCTCTAGCACCTGAATTTGAGTCATTATGAATAAGAGAGTTATTAAATTGCTGTGTTTTCTTGTTGAAATATGAAAGGTTTCCTGACTGACCAAATGAGGTGGAGGTGGAACCATGGACAATTCTGCTGGAGGAGCATGAATATCCTCATGTGGCTGATTATAATGCTCATGTGGCACATGCTGCAAAGGAGGTGGTGGCATCATGATGTGCTGCTTTGGCAGAATATGGCTCATATGGTGTTTGTCTGGTAGCATTATAAAACGATCAGGGATTTCAGTTGGTGGTGGGGCAATAGGAGGATGAACATTTTCAAGTGAAGCATGGGTTAAGAGGTTTCCCAGCTCTCACATGGCGATGGTTGATATGAGCTGTAAGTCTCTCTGAGACAAATACATTCTCTTGCACCCTGGAACAATGCTACACATAAAGAGAGAACCTTGCGTACACTGCTCAATTAGCTGCATGGGATCACTACAGCCTGGACACATCTTATCTCCTTTTTTTTTCCATGTAAAATAGCACAGCTGTAGCAAAAAACATGTTTGCATGGAGTCATTCACCCATAGAGTTTATTTTTTTTTTAAATTAAATTTAAAAAAATTATTTTGAGACAGAGCCTCAAGCTGTTGCCCTGGGCATCGCAACTCACAGCAGCCCCCAACTCCTGGGTTCAAACGATTCTCCTGCCTCAACCTCCCAAGTATCTGGGACTACAGGCACCTGCCACAATACCTGGCTATTTTTTGGTTGTAGCCGTCATTGTTGTTTGGCGGGCCCAGACTGAATTCGAATCCACCAGCTCAGGTGTATGTGGCTGGCGCCTTAGCCACTTGAGCCACAGGCGCTGAGCCATTTATTTATTTATTTTTGAGACAGAGTGTCACTATGTTGCCCTTCATAGAGTGCCAGCTCAAGCAACCTCAAACTCTTGGGCTTAAGTGATTCTCTTGCCTCAGCCTCTCAAGTAGCTGGGACTATAGGCAACCGCCACAACACCTGGCTATTTTTTGGTTGTAGTTGTCATTGATGTTTGGCAGGTCCAGGCTGGGTTTGAACCTTCCAGCTCTGGTGTATGTGGCTGGCACCCTAGCCATTGAGCTATAGGCATCAAGCCTCGCTTGTAGATTTTAATAGGCAA
Organism: Loris lydekkerianus; assembly: GCA_963574355.1. Classification (NCBI taxonomy): domain Eukaryota; kingdom Metazoa; phylum Chordata; class Mammalia; order Primates; family Lorisidae; genus Loris; species Loris lydekkerianus. Next base: position 22,687 of record CAUYPK010112946.1, read on the forward strand.
TCCATATTTGTCACAGAAATGAACTGGTGTATCATCATTTTCACCTAAAATGTTAATCTGAAAGTCCCAGAAAAGGTGTCCAGGAAATCTTTGCTGATTTCCAAACAGTTCTTCCCCTTTAGTGTCATATTGTTCTTTCTTCATTATAATCAAATCCTTCTAAAGTAAAGCTGAGAAGACAAATATATCCCTCCAAGGTGCCAGGCTTCTCACGACTCTTTTGGCCCTAGAACCAGGCGGAGTCTTTGCAGCACCCTGTATAGTCCTTTGAGTTCAAGGTGCAGGTTTGGCTTTGTTCACTTGTTTGGAGATGAGCTTTATAGGAATTCGTCTGCGAACATCAAGACCACCCAAAGATCCAGAACTATTAGTGCCTAACTCATTGTCGGTATGATCCATGATTCAGCTCGCAGAGCCCAACTCACTTTTTTAAATGAGCAAAATATTTCATGTATATGAGGACTGTCCAGAAAGTATCCAGCCATGTATATATCTTTTTCATATTCCATGGCTAGATACCTTCTGGACAGCCCTCGTATTTCACAAAAAAAGATACAGAAATCCCTATGAGCACATATAAAGGTGATCAGCAACATCAGTCCTAAGCTGGGTGTGGTGGCTCATACCTGTAGTCCCAGCACTTTGGGAGACTGATGTAGGCAGATCACTTGAGTACAGGAGTTTGAGACCAGCCTGAGCAATATCAAGACCCTATGTCTAAAAAATAAAAATAAAAATAAATTAGTAAATAAAAATAAAAATAAAAATAAATTTAGACCACAATTTGGCGCCCCCTAACACAGCACAGTGGCTAAAATACGGTGCCAAGTGTTGCCAAGGTGAGATAATTGGAGCCTCAGACTTACGTGAGAATACAGAATGCTGGGTCCATTTGGAAAACAACTTGGTGATTTAAAAAATGAAGTTAGGGAGGGGTGGAGCAAGATGGTGGCTGAGTAACAGCTTCCCTGCAACTGGGCATGGTGAGTCTGGGGAGATAAGACTCCAGGCATCTCTGGCTGGTGGGATCTGCCTATAATCATCCCTTTGAGGATGCAGGGAGTCAGCAAGGGACTTCTGGACCTCAAGGGGAGGACAAAAACAGTGGAAAACTGGCAAGTGGTTGCATGTGTTCTATCAACCTAATCACGCCAGCAGCCATAAGTACAAGCAGCAGTGAGACTGCAAACCGGAAAGGCCTTACCTGTGAACTGTTTTGGTGTTCTTGGACTTGGCACTCAGTTGAACTGCCTTGG
>CAUYPK010112951.1:0-25860 GCA_963574355.1 Loris lydekkerianus
ATTTGTCTAAGCACGTCTGCAAACGTTCTGTTACAGGGTTTGGAAGAGTATTGAGCAAATTCTCCTCAACGATCAGACAGCTTCGTTTTAGGGACTGACACCCTTCTAGTTCGAGAGGAAGTGCTTCCAGGTAATTACCAATGAGCTCCAGATAGGTAAGGTTCAACAGCTCACCCACGAGAGGAGACAAATTCATCAAGCTATTTTTCCCCAAAAGTAAACACTGCAGCTTTTTGCACTGAAACAGCCCATCTGGCAACACCTCGATCTGGAAAGAGGAAGAAGAAGCCAGGAATACATTACTTATTTATACTGCTAGTCACCTTTTTCCAAAAACATTTCTGGAGGTTTATAAGGATACAATGACAATAAATTGCAAGTAGATGAAAAAGATAAAGGAAAAACTATGATAGAAATACCTCAAGGAGTCAGGCCTGAGGCCACCCTGAATACCTAGGGCTACACAAGGGCAACACATTTGGCTTGATAGGCTCTAACATGCAATTCTTTTTTTTTTTTTTTTTTGAAATAGTCTCACTGTGTTGTCCTCGGTAGAGTGCTGTGGCATCACAGCTCACAGCAACCTCCAACTCTTGGGCTTAAGCAATTCTCTTGCCTCAGCCTCCCAAGTAGCTGGGAGTACAGGTGCCCACCACAATGTCCGGCTGTCTTTTGGTTGTAGTTGTCCTTGTTGTTTGGCAGGTCCAGGCTGGGTTCGAACCCGCCAGATCTGGTGTATGTGGCTGGCGCTCTAGCCGTTTGTGCAGAGCCGATGCAATTAATTCTTAAAGAAAACATACTTAACATACTCATTGTCCCTAAGATAAAAAACAAAGCAGTAATTTAGGAGAACCATAATTATTCTTGAGTTCTGGATCAGAAATAAATTACTCTCAAGAGTCCTCATAAAGAGCTTATTCTGTACTGTAATGAACAACATCTTTAAAAATATCCTGAGAATAGTCACAAGGCTATTATACTGTTTCTTGGGACTGAAAACATTATCCTGTTTTTTAAAAAAAGTCTACCAAAGCAGAGACAGAAAGCTATGATCATACACACAGGTACATTTCATGCTCTGCATATGCGTACACCTGAGTACTGACCCTGCTTTCTGCTTTCTGGTATGGTTTCAGTTAAATCATTCATATAACAGATAATTTTAAATCAGATAAATAAACTGCAAATTAGGATAATTTCTAAAGCTACTTAACTCAACTGTATCCCTATATGGTGGAGAGGTTGCACGTGACTTCCTAGGCAAACCGCAGAGCATATATGAAACAGGGTGTATGGGGGAAGAGTCCTCCAGAGACGTTGAGCACACACAATCGCTTCAACTCATCCTCATGAAGGATAAGTTTGGGCCAAACACAGTTGGACTCCACACACCCCACCCAGTCACACACTACATAGTGGGGACAGGAGGCATCTATGAAACTATAGAATAACACAGGCTCCCCAGTTCAGGAAGCAGCTTTGTTAGAAACAGAGATGAAAGGAACACTCACAGGCTCAGCCTACATCCCTGATGGGAACTGAGCTTCCAGGGCCATCCAGAATTGTCTTTCCTCAAAATGATAAGTACTCTTTCTATAAACTAAAAAAGGACCAAACTGGCTCGGCACCTGTAGCTTAGCAGCTAAAGTGTCAGCCAATACACCTGAGCTGGCGGGTTCGAATCTAGTCCCAGCCCAGGAAACAACAATGACAACTACAACCAAAAAACAGCTGGGTGTTGTGGCAGGTGCCTGTAGTCCTAGCTACTTGGGAGGCTTAGGCAAGAGAATCGCTTAAACCAAAGAATTGGAGGTTGCTGTGAGCTGTGATGTCACAGCCCTCTACCCAGGGCAACAGCTTGAGACTCTGTCTCAAGGAAAAAAAAAAGACCAAACTGCATTTAAAAATGCTCATGATGTTGGAAACTGCTCTCTCCTATGTCACCCCCTCCACCCGCCTTCAATGAAAGTGAATCTATTGGTCACTATGGCTAAGACAGCAATATAGATCATCACTGCATGCCATAATACTAGGTATATGCAAAGGAAAAATGTCTACCCTTTAATTTTATCCATTCTGAGAGTAGCTGCAAATCCTTACATATGTAGACTTCAATACAGGGTGGATGCAGAGTTTGTGTGCAGTTTGAAATCATTTAATATAGTAAATTGCACACGAACTTTATGTCCAGAGGTACAAGAGAGAAATGTAGTCCCTCTCCAAAGCAGCCTTTCTGCTCTGAGACCTCTACAGCTCAGACAGGTCAGTGGCGGCCAGGTTGAGGGAAGGTCAGTCCTTGCCGTGTGTTCAGTGTTGAGAGGACCTGTTGGTGACTTCAGCAGCAAACTGGCTGTAAATGCAGCAGGCTGGGTCATTTGTGTTCAGAGAATGTGTGCTGAGTGCCTCCTGATGGGCCAGGCTCCCTGCTAGGTGGTGGGGATAAAGTGCTGAGTGAAACAGATGGCCTTCCAGAAGTTCAGTCTACTGCAGGCTACGGTGACTATCTCAGCCTTGGAACTGTTGACACTTTGGGTGAGAAAACTGTGTGTTGTAGGATGGTCAGTAGCATCCTTGGCCTCTACCACCAGCTGCCAGTGCCACTCCTCTTCCCAGCTGTGACAACCAAAATTGGCTCTAGACAAATGTCCCACAGGGCAAAATCACTCTCAGTGGAGAAGCACTGGTCTAATGGCAGTGAGAAATATTAAACATTTACATAATTATGTCTGTAATGGGTACTAAAGAGAAGAGTCCCTGGCCTGAGCTGCACCAGGAAATCTCACATCCCCTTCTTTCTTTGATGTCACATTCATAGCTCACTTATCTACCTTACTACACTGGACCAACTTTCTACCGGGAAATTACCCTGAAGACCTGGCCCTCACTCTCCTATCTGGCCCTCAGCACTACTGGGTTCCCACTGTCCTCTCTTAAATCTTGAAATTTGTGGTGTTAGTGAACTTTTCAGCCCCCAAGAGAGTAAAGAGATTTCCCAAGTCAATGGGAGTGAGTCCTTGGGGTAGCCCTCACCCCTCTGCTGTGAGAGTGAGACGAGGGCTGCAGCTGGCAGTAACCCCTCCCAGGTGCCAGCTGTCCATTTCAGGGCCTTTCTCCCTGCGTCAGTGCCCAGCTAAGGGACAGAACCATTCTTCACCTACTACAATTCCATTCTCCTAAAGGAGCCTGGGACTCTTTGTCAGAGATGCAAGACTTCCCTTCAACTCAACAATTTGTTCCTAAAAAATCTACTTATAACTTTAAAAATAGTTTGCCTTGAAGTTTACAAGAACATCAAGCACATTTTCCTTGGGTGGACAAATTTTATAAAAATGGTAGCTAACATTTATTTATAACTGATTCATTTAGAGTACCCTTTCTTAGACTACAAGAAACATGAATCAGAGAGCAAAAAAACTACCTCAGTAGACCACTGATTTCTTCTCAAAAACCAATGGAAAAGTTTACAGACTATTAGGGACATGATAAACTTCATAAACAGAATGGTTTTATAGAATTACCTATAATATATACACACATATATAAAATGAGCTACATAATAAAATGTAAAATAAACTAAAAGAAAAAAAGAAAAATCTACTGGCTACATAATCACTATATCCTAGAACTCTCTGCAACCATTTCTTTTGCTTGTTTGTTTTTTGAGACAGAGTTTCACTATGTTGCCCTCAGTAGAGTACTGTAGTGTCACAGCTGACAGCAACCTCAAACTCTTGCTCTTAAGCGATTCTTTTGCCTCAGCCTCCTGAGTAGCTGGGACTACAGGCACCTGTCACAACGCTGGGCTAATTTTTGGTTGCAGTTGTCATTGTTTAGCAGGCCCAGGCTGGGCTCAAACCTGCCAGCTCTGGTGTATGGGGCCAGCGCCATGCTCACTGAGTACAGGTGCCGAGCCTACAATCAAATGTTTTTAGCAAAATCAATTAGAGCCTCCAGGAACAGAATGGTCCGCTTTCATATCTATGGCTGACACTGATAAGTAAATACCTTACTTCAGAATCCATCCCAATGTCAGATTTCCTCTTTGTTTCTGACCCATGACACACGCTATTTCAGGACATGCTAACTAAATGCATGAAGCCCAACCATTTTGAGAAACAAAGCTAAATATTTCCATTTTTAGGTAGTGATGCCAAAAACAACAACAAGCACTGTCACATAAATGATATTCAGAAGGGATTTCTACATTATTCACTTTCTGGCTACAAGTCTCTGAGTTAATAAAAGAAATAAGTGGGGCCAGACCTATCACCCTAGCACTCTGGGAAGCAGAAGCAGGTAGATGGCCTGAGCTCAGGGGTTTGAAACCAGCTGTGAGACCCCATCTCTACTAAAAATGGAAAAACTAGCCGGGTGCAGTGGTGGGCACCGTAGTCCCAGCTACTCAAGAGGCTGAGGCAAGAGGATCGCTTGAGCCCAAGAGTTTGAGGTTGCTGTAGCTGTGATGCCATGGAATTCTAGCTCGGGGCAACAAAGTAAGACTCTGTCTCAAAAAAAAAAAAAAAGAAAGAAAAGAAAAGAAAAAGAGAAAAGAAAGAAAGAAAAGAAAGAAGTGCACACAAGTGGGAGTAAGAAAACCTAGGTGTAATTGGAGTGGTCTTTAAGATTTGAACAAGCCTAGTAAAATCCTTGCCCACATCTTTTTTTGCTTCCCTATCATGATCATTGCCACCATAATCCAATTCCCTTTTGACCCTGGGATAGAGATGGGTCCCGCCTCTTCTCCCGCCTTCCACACCTACCAGTGTTTCCCCTGTAAGGTCACTCGGGATGATATATTACAGAAGTGACAGAAAGGCAGCACAGGAAGAGTCTAAACATTTGGGTCCTATCCTAACCCCATCACTAAGAAGCTTCAGACCTCAGCTGAGCGACTCTGAGCCTCAGTTTCAGTGTTGGCAAAATGAGAGCAGTGGCCTAGAGTAGGGATTGGCAAATTTTTCTCTATAGGACCAAAGAATAAATATTTTAGGCCTTTTAGTTTGATGTAAGCACATCAAATTGTCAAAAACAAAATCAACACATTGTACCCCGCATATGTGTAAATGTATTCATGATCTGTGTATATGACTTAATAATAATAAAAAACAATATAAATCTGAGAAAAAAATATTTTAGGCCTTGTAGGCCAAGAGGAAAAACTGAAAATATGTACATAACAAGAGAGAAAAAAATTCTACATATTTTTACATGATGAATTTCAAAATATAAGGATGAGTATAATTTTTTGTTTCATTTGGCCCATTAATGAAGAGAATGGAATTTATTCAGAGACACTGAAATTTGAATTCCATATAATTTTAATGTGTCACAAAATATTCTTTTGAAATCCCCCCCCTCAACCATTTAACAGTATAAAGCATTCTTAGTTTGGGCCATATAAAAAGAGGGTGTAGGTGGACTGGAGCCCCAGGCTGCAGTGTGGTGACCTCTGGGCTAGATGACTAAGTGTTCCTTTCAGATATAAGAGCCTTTGTCTCTGTTTTTTATCCCTATTCCTACCTCTAAATCATAACTGAGACCTTTCTGTGGGATTTTGTATCTTGGCTGTCCTCTCCTAACCCTTCTATGTGCTACAATCAGAGCCTCCTATGAAGGTACCAGTTTAAAGTAACTAGCACTTCAAGCTGAAGTCTCATCCTAGTCCTTGTCCAATGAATCAAGCGACTGGGAGACTCCCAGGCACTCCTTCTGGTCCACCTGGCTAAATGCTACCATCTCCTATTACATCTGCAATGCTCTGTGTGTGACCTCTGTCGTTTTACACTTCCCTAATCTGGTGTCCTTAGGGTGTGTTTCATGGGACACAAGGTATCTTGCTAAAACACATTTGGCAAATATCATATCTCCTTCTTAGAGAAGCACAATGCTTATTCATATACATCAAAATTAGGATCAAAAGAAACATTTACTCCTTTTCTAAGACAACACACTATCATCCTTTGGAAGAAACTCTGAGGTGCCCTGTCAGGGAGTGTCTGTCACTCCGGGGACTGTCCCACTTTCTCACATCTAGAGAATTCCCTCCTTCCCTCCTCCTGACTCTCTGTGGGTAGCAGAGCTCACTTCCCCCTAGAGCAGTGTTTTTCAACCTTTTTTATCTCCCAGCACACTTGAACAGATAGTTAAACTTCTACGGTGCATTTAAATTATATTGATTAAAAAAAAAAAAAAAAAAAAAGAGTAAAGAAAAGATATACCTGTGCTTTGAACTTCTTTAAAAAAAATTTAATTGATGATCTTTAAAAATTTTCATGGCACACCTACGATCCTCTCAGGGCACACCAGTGTTCCACGGCACATCGGTTGAAAATCTCTGCACTAGAGAAACTATTACCACATTTTTGTGTTTCCAGCCCCCTTATAGCCACAGTGTGGGGATTTATTGGACTTTGAGTTGGGGCTAATGTCACAAGGAAGTGGAAACCCTGTGAGAAGGCAGAGGATGTCTGATTCCACATCTAGTCTCACTTTCTGTAGCAGCAGCAGCATCAGCTTTCAGGGTGCTCAGTGCTGTCCGGTCCGAGGCAGGGTATCCTCACCATTCTGCTTTCAGTGTGATTCTGGCTATGCTTCTCTCTGCGGCCTGCCTTCCTTTGTGCCTGCTTTCCAAGTTAGGTTGTATGGCCTTTTTAGTGGTAATAGGAGGTACCCAATATTCTTTCAAAAATGTCTTTTCTTCTTAACTCAAGAGGTAGTAATTTGTTGCTTCCATCTACAAACCTGATTCACTCCAAAGTCTTGAGAAGAGAAGTTTAAAGTGCCTCTTTTAGAAATCATGACAACCACCATTCCAAATAGACTCACTGGCTCAAGTTTCTGAGCATATGCATACCTAAATATTTACACATCCAATGTGATGTTTTATTTTTTAATTTTTATAAATATTTGGGTCTAACTCAGAATAATGATATCTCAAGGTTACAAGGAGCCTTGAAATTAATTTCCCACATGAAACTTGAATCCTTGACTCCATTTTTTTTTTTTTTTTTTTTTTTTTTTGAGACAGAGTCCCACTGTGTTATCCTTGGTTGAGTGCACAGTAACCTCAAACTCCTGGGCTCAAATGATTCTCTTGCTTTAGCCTGCTGAGTAACTGGCACTGCAGGAGCCCACCATAACACCTGGCTATTTTTAGAGGCGGGGTCTCACTCTGGCTCATGCTGAACCCAAACCTGTGAGCTCAAGCAATCCACCTACCTCGGCCTTGCAGAGTGCTAGGATTACAGGTATGAACTACCACGTCTGGCCTGTAGTTTTATTACTAAAATCATTTCTCTCTCCTCAATGCTCAATCTTTGGACAGAGTATGGGAAAGATGAAGTATCTTCCCCTTGTGTCCTAGTTCTAACACTGTGGCTATTCCTGATAAGCTTTGTTCTCCATGTAAATATTTCAAGTATCTGAAGACTATTCTCTGCCTTTTACCCCATCCTTCCCATCCTCAGGCTACACTGTCCCATCAGGGAGGAAGTTTCCATCTCCCTGGTGGTTGTCCTCTGAGTGAGTTCTGCTTCTTCATATTGTTGTCACAGTCTCTTCTCCGCTTCTTTGACCATAAGTTCTGTGGGCTGGGTTCCTCACCCATTCAAAAGCGTCACGCTCGTCATTTTGTGACCCCAAGGAGGCTGGACAACTGCTTTCCTGCAGGTTTGAGACAACCCACTCAAAGACACCATTCTAGTTTGGCCATAAAGTATCTTCAGCAAAAGACTTCATGTGCTACCAAGTGCCCTTCCTTATTCAAAAGAAAGTTTGTGTCTGATATTCTCCTCTAGTCTCATTTCAGATATGGTCAAGAAGTCAGTAAACTTGGTTTCAAAAGTACCTTAAGGTCTCATTACATTAACTTAGCAAAAACATTAACCTGCCCATACATTTAAATAATCAGCTGCAACTTACAAAAATCCATTAGTGGAACCAATGCCTTTCATAATAATGATTTGTACTTTACATTACACATTTCACAATGGTGCCTAAAATATTATTAATGCATAACTACATAATTAAATGGCACTGATGAGCATACTCCAGACCTATGGTTTTCAAACTAGGCCAGAATCATCAGCTTCACCTGGGGAAGTCTGGATCAATCCTAAAGAAGTGTTAAGATTTCATAATCCTTTAAGCTGAATATTTGGCTTGGCGCCTGCAGCTCAGTGAGTAGGGCACCAGCCACATACACCAAGTCTGGTGAGCTCGAGCCCAGCCTGGGCCTGCTAAACAACAATGACAACTACAACAAAATAGCTGGCCATTGTGGCGGGCACCTGTAGTCCCAGCTACTTGGGAGGCTGAGGCAAGAGAATTGCTTAAGCCTAAGAGTTTGAGGTTGCTGTGAGCTGTGACGCCACAGTACTCTACAGAGGGCAACATATTGAGACTCTGTGTCAGGAAAAAAAAAAAAAAACCTGAATATTTCTCATTTTTCTTAGAATGAGCACTCTCCTTTCATATACATGTCTCAGAACCTTAAAAATCAGGATGAGTTTTATTTTCACTGCCCAATTTTCTGATATTTCTCAAACATCCATGGTTTTCAAAAATAATATCTGATGATTCATATGTTTACTAGCCAATACCAGGTTCATAACTATATTTACCATGGAATATGAATAACAGAAAGTCTAGAAGATAATACATTTTGGGGTAGGGTAGATGAAAATACAGGGCCCATTTTCAAGAAAGATCAGTTTCATCCTTGGCAGCCTTGATTTCAAACAGTTCTCCCTCTCATTTTCATATGGATATTACTCTCACTGTCTTTCCTTTAAAACAGTATATCCTCCACCCCCTTTTCCTCCTTCACATTTTAACCTAGGAAACTACTCAGTTATTTTGTTTTTTCATGTTTCTGCAAAGTTAAGTTTTCCTTAACTTGGCTTGACTGTTGCAAATTATGGTTCGTTTTTAAGCATGGATGTTGGAAAAAGCCTCTAAGGTGCCCTGCTGCTGCTTTATAGAGGCAGGCCTTTCATTTTGAATTGTTTCTAGATGTGCATGCAGATTTCAAGTCTTTTTTTATTGTATCACAAAAAGGATTTATGAATAATTCATAATCCCAGCATTTTGAAATAAAAAGTTCTTGTATTATGACAGATTTGGAAAGCTGAAAAGCTCATCAAACTTTTTAAGTACCTAACACCTTTCTAAAACAAAAAGTAATCTCTACCATTAACTAATGAGTTTAAAATACTTTGTGATGTTTATGTAGAAAATGGGGAAAGAGAATGAAGAATTTGTTAAGCAAGTATTATGTGCCAGGCACTGTGCCAAATGCTTATGTATTTTTTCATAAAATCTCCTTGACAACTTGCAAGTTACATTATCCCCCAATGCTCAGTGTTTTGTTAATTCTTCCAAGATCACATGGGATTGGGCTTGGCTCAGAGAACGGCATCACTCAAAGTCCATTTTCTCTCCCTACATTCCACACTACAAGCATAGCAGATACTCAAAAGACCAGGGAATAAAGGGATTTACTTACATTGTTGTTGGTCACAGCAAAGTACTGCAAATTACTCAGATACTGGATTTCTTCGGGAATGAAGGTCAGGTGGTTATAGCTTAGATCCAAATAATGAAGTTTGGTGCATAGGAAAAGCTGCAAGGGCAGATTCTCTATATTATTATGGTCCAAAGAGAGCTGCTCTAGGTTGGATAATGCCCCGATCTGTGCAGGAATATAAGCAATGTTATTGTGCCATAACTTCAAGCAGGACAGGTTCTGAAGATGCTGAAAGCTAATGATCTCTTCCACGGTTTTAAGGTTATTTTCTTTTAGGTCTAACTCATGCAGATTGTTCAGGCTGAAAATTGAGTGTGGAATGCGCTCCAGGTCACAGCTGATCAGTTCTAGGCTCTTCAGATTGACCATCTTTTTCAAGTTGTTCAACACAACGAGTTTGCTTCCCTCGTTATCAAGGGACAGCTTCTGCAGGGAAGGCAAGAGGTCTGTGACGACCTGCGGGATGCGGGACAGGCTGCTCTTCAAGTAGAGGGTCCTCAGATTTTTCAAGTCCTGAAACCCCTCCAGCTGCATGGTGCCCAGCTGCTCAGGGAGGACACAGCCTGACAGATAAAGCTCCTTGAGGTTCTTTAGGTGAAACACCCAGCGTGGGATTTTTCCCATTTCGGTGAATTTCAGGCGGAGGATCTTCAAATTCTCCTCTAGGAAGGCCAGTGCGGGATGGTCGACCACCAAGGACGAGTGATACACGCGGAGCTCCTTGAGGTTGACCAGCTGCGAGACAGCAGCGGGCAGCTTCACCTCGGGGATGAGCTCTAGGCTCAGCACTTCCATTTCCGTTAATTCAAACACATTGTCGGGAAGACCGTTGAGCATGAAAAGATGCAGTTCTATCTTGTCCTGGGCATTTTTAACCAGCTTACTTTTCAGTTTCTCAACTGTCCATTCGTTGTTGAGGTTGATCTGTTTCAGTTTATTCTCGCTGACCTCCGACAGGAATATGGAGAAACGTTTGGAGTAAAGGGGGTCATACTGATCGGCCAGATGAAGGATAAAGGCAAAGTCATTCTTGACATCAGGGATGTCACTATAATTGCTTTTTTCTCTTAATGCCTCAAAGGAATATTGCTTCAGGGAACTCCTCAGCATCCACCACAAGCTGTAGGAGGAGGTGAGACCGTAGAGTATAACCAAAATGACATAAAATGAAGCCAGGACCTTAAAGATTTCTGCCAAAGAGTAGACACACTGGTAGCGCTTATAGCCTGTGAAAGCCTGAACATCAATGGAACAGTCGATTTCAAGACTGATGTAGGTTAAAAAATAGGGGACATAAGTTATGATGAGGGCAAACAAAATGACTTTGACGATTATCTGCTTCAGATACACCCGATAAATGATGTCCTTCTGCTCCACGTGCATACGGAATCTCTTCACCTTTTCAAAGATGGCTTTGGCCTGTTCTCCCTCCTTCTTGTCTAGGACACTGGAAGTTGGGCTTTCTATGCCAGCTGACTCCAAGCCTGGCTGCGGGTAGGGCAGTGACTGCTTGTTGGAATCAACGTCAGCTGAACACCCTGAGGATGAAAGCAAAATCTTGGACTTGGAGAGTTTCATGGGCCTCACTGACTGCTCAGCCACTGTTTCTGACAGGGCGCGCGTGGTCCACGGAGAATCGAAGCACTTGTGAAGGATGGCCACAAAATGCTCAAGCCTGGAACTGGTACTGGGGTAGTGAAGCCAAAAGTTGCTGCAGGCTGCAAAGATGAGCGTGTGCAAGAGCACCAGGTAGGGGAAAAACTTTGCAAACCAGTGGAGCTGTTTCTCGTAACAGACGGCATCGATGTAGGAGTACTGCTGTCGGTGGAGGTCATTCTGGATCCGGAGGGGGAGTGGGGATGGGGTCTCGGGGTTCGAGGAGGCATTTGCACTGGCTTTCAGGATGTCCCAAGGCACAGCACAGTGATTGTCAAACTCCACTTTGCACGGAAGACAGCACAGAACCCTGCTCTGTGTCAGCTGGAGAGCTCCGGCCAGCACGGCCACCAGCAGCATGATCAGGGTGATATAATACCAGAAGACGTCCCACCATGGTTTTAAGATGTGATAAGAAGCCTGGGTGTCTGCTAAACATTTTAGCTCTGTTAGTGTAATCATGACTTCCCCTTGTAGGAGGACAGAACCTGGAAGAGGAAAATAGAAGACACGCTATTAAAGGAAGTGCTCAGATAAGCACCAACTCTACTGCTGTTCGAATGCACCCTTCCCAAGTAGGAGCCAACCCAGGGGCAAAACCAGAGGCAGAGCTGATCAAGGGCACGTACGTCATCACAGGCCATTTCAGCCTGGCACTGTGAAGTCTCTAGAGGGGGCTACTTGGTGATAGCCTGACTGGATGTGTAAAGAAATGTGCCATTGAGGCAATTATCTAGTGACCTCCTGGATCCCAACTCCAGGCTGGGCTGTTAAAAACCAGGAACCAAGCCTGGCTGCGGTGGCTCAGGTGGCTTATGTCGGTAATCCCAGCACTCTGGGAGGCTGAAGTGGGTGGATCACCTGAACTCAAGAGTTTAAGACCAACCCGAGCAAGTGCAAGACCCTGTCTCTATTCCAAAAAAAAAAAACAAAAAGAGAGAGAGAGAAAAATACAAAAACTAGCTGGGCATTGTGGGGGGCACCTGCTACTCGAGAGAAGCTAAGGCAGGAGGATCACTTGAGCACAAGAGTTTGAGGTTGCTGTGAGCTATGATGTCACAGCACTGTACCGAGGGCAACTGTGAGACTGTCTCAAAACAACAGCAACAAAATAGGAATATTTTTTCTTTAACTGTCATTGGAAAAGCTTTTTCTGATTTCAACAGCTGCATTTATACTTTCCAAAGTGTCTGAATAAGCTCCTTTTCTGCCCAGCTCCACACCTGCAGCATCAGTGGCAGCCTGACGACTGGCTCAGTCCCCACAAGAACGCTCTCCAGAGCAAGCTCTGCTTTATACCGTTATCCCTTCAGCTTAGCGGGCTCTATGCAGTGAAAACAAACTGTCCGTGAATACATCATCTCCTTTCCTCCAAGCTCTCATTATGTAATTCAAGTACACGAGTATTTAAAAAAGAAGGGTATTTAAAGTTGTAAAAGGGTAGGGAATAAAAACTATTAGAATACTCTCTAATTAGAATACTGTGGGGGCTCCCTCTCAGGTTTAATGCTGTGATGCAAAGTACTTAAAGGATAAATGACTAAGGCATGTTCTAGTATTAAATTATTTTTGCCTTTAAAAGCAAGATGGTTTGGTATTTTCATATCAGAAAGCCTTCCTGAAAATTTCTCTGTTTAGATTTATATTGATCAATGATTTGAAAATAATTGTCTATACAATTATTTGTACAGACTGTCTATACAACACTAAAAAAAAAAAAAAAAGAAAAGGATATATGGATTGTAATAATATCTGGTAAGAAAAGGAAAACAGAATCATGGTAGCATGATCACCCTTCACTGGCTGTTCAGCTCTAACCTGTGCCCAAAGGCTTCTCCCAGACTTTCCCGAGTCTCGAGTCCTACCTCTATCCTGGGCCTGAGTTTCTCTCTGAACATACTAAGACTGGCAGCACCCCCAGAAGCCTGCTTTGCTCTTACTAGTCCTCCTTCTGGAGACTGGAATCTTGCCTTGAACCTCAGAATCCCATTAAAGATGCCCTGCTCCCCGTTAATAAGTATCTTCTCTGTTGCTGGCCATCCTCAGAATATTCCTGGCCATCTGACCTTGAACCCTACAGCTTCATACTCTCCCACCTCTTAGGGTACAATCCCACAATCCCTGATTTTACCAATAATTGCTGGACTGGAGCAACATCCTGCCTGCATCCTCTTTGGGCATCAAGTGCCCAAAGTCTTTTACATAGGCATCAAGTCTTTTACATAGACACAACTTCCTCTAGGAGTTGAGACTTGATTATAACTCTCCAGAACTTCTCTCTTTTACATTAATTTAGTGGGTCTATTTCTAACTCAATCTTCTCATTCTGCCTCACATAATTGTCAAGACAAGGCAGAAACCAAAAGGAGATGATGACATGAGAGGAATACTCCCGGACTTATACCCGAAAATAAACATGATAGGAGAGGGGATGGCAGAAAACACTGCTGGACTAAAGAGCATGTGGAAAACACCTAGAGATTTCAGCTGACGTATATGCATACTTTCAGCTAATCATATGACAGCAATTATGCCAAAATACTAAAACCTTTGGGCATATTAATAAATGAACCCACATAATGGGGCAATAGTCTTGTGCCTGCCTGGTGACATCACAACTGGAACCCAATGCTCAGCGATAGGTTAAAGATGAAACGGGCACCAAAATAATTAGGAGCTACTGTCTACCACCATTTGCCATGGAGGAATGTAGGTAACTGAAGATAGGCAGCTGAGATAAAAGATGACCAGGTAAAGCTGAGAACTGATCTTTATATTTCTGTGCAACTGTCTCATGGATGAAAGAATAAATGCATTTGTTCCAGAGGCAGGACTAGGTGGGTGGAAGTTGTAGAAAGTCGTATTTTGACTCTAGTAGAACATCATCAATCTGACTGCCCTGTGAATCAGTTCATTTGCCCGAGCAGGGTCAGATAAATGACCACACATCAGGGATGTCGGCAAAGAAATTTCTTGTAATGGATAAAAACAGTGAATCAGACACTCTGGATAGGTTCTTTCAGTTTTAAGTTCATGATTTTATATGTTCTTCTAAAGATCCTGAGAGCCAAATTCACTTAAGATAGGCCACTGAAATTGCAAAAGAATGAAAGCATCAATAGCTCTAACAATAAGGGTATTTGACACTGAATATTTAGTCAACAAAAAAATACAAGTTAACTTGACCACAATAATGTACTTTAAATATTTATACTTACTACAGTGAAAAAAATGAATCAAATTAATCAGCTACGCTTCAGTCAGGAGGTCTACACCTTTTGAAATTTCTTAGAAACACCATCTCTGAGTTCGTCTTCATTCTGTGAGAAAGCATACGTATCCTGAAATGGCTAGTCATTCAAACACACACAAACATGGGAGCTACTGTCTTCAGAGACCCTCTCCATCATACGACATGCGAAGGCAAACACATTTTCACAGGGTAGTTTCCTTTTTCGCCCTGGGCCACATTCTGGCAAAGCTGTATCTACAGGCCCTCATTCACATTCATCAAACCATATTGATGTCCTGAACTCTCCTCTGATTATGGAGATGTTTCTATAGAAATTCAGATACAACATATTTTAAAATTCTGTATCTAAGACACTTTGATGAACACTTAGCTTTTTCCAAGTAATCTACATATGTTAATTTCTCTCACTCATCCTTATACACAGTTGTTCTTACTTGCATTTTTCAGATGGCTTGTCAAACCATGTGTTTTCTGCACCCTTACTTAAAAACACACGTCTATCCAAATAACAACACTCAGTGCTCCTAAAATTTAGCCTACCAATTTAACTAGAAAAAGTCACAAGTGAATATAGTTTTTCAGTCACAGCTCAGAAATATGACTTACATTCCCTGAAATTATGTTATCATTAAAGACAGCTAGCCTTTATAATAGATCTTATTAGATTATTTTTTACTTTGTAGGTTGATAAAAGCCATTTTTATTTAGGCGCGTCCATTATTTATGATAGCTTAACTATATACACATTGTTAAGTTTGAACTGTGAGAAAATTTTGAAATGCCAGATTTGTTTACAAATTTATTTATTTATTTTTTGAGACAGAGTCTATGTCACCCTCAGTAGAGTGCCATGGCGTTACAGCTCACATCAACCTCTAACTCTTGGGCTTAAGCAATTCTCTTGCCTCAGCCTCCCAAGTAGCTGGGACTACAGGTGCCTGCCACAACGCCCAGCTATTTTTGTTGCAGTTGTCATTGTTGTTTAGATGGCCCGGGCTGGATTCGAACCTGCCAGCCTCGTTGTGGGCTGGCGCCATAACCACTGTACTACGGGTGCCAAGCCTGTTTACAAATTTAATGTGAAACTTGTATTTTTTAGTGCCTATGGAACTTCAAAAAAATTGCTGGTAAGGGTTTTATATTTTCCCTGAAGATACAGTCCATTTATTAATTTATTAAGTACTTGAAATCCAACTAAAACCTGACCTCAAACTGTATTTATTTTTAGCAATAACCTTATGACCCTTGTCATTTCAAATATCAGAAAGCTGGACACGTCCTGACATTTACTTTGGGTTTGCCATGTCATGTGAAAAGCCTACTTTATAATTAATCATCTTTCAGTATCAAATAGCCTTTCAGGTTAGAAAGCACAGTTGTTATGTATTATGTAACACACTAGCTGTGCACTAATTCATAACTATATGGCACCACTGGAGTGTGAGTTTCTCATTCATAAGCCTTTATAAAAGGGTTATAGCATGTGATGCACGACTGCACTTATGTAACAGTAAATATAATATTAAGTATATTAAAGACATCTGATGTATGAAACATTTTACATATTCTTTTATAGCACTGCATCTATAACATGCCAGAAAAATCCATGACATGCCAGAAAGTAATTTATTACATAATTCCAGAATGCTACTGAGCCATCATGCTCCTTCTTTACTTTTTCTATTTTTTTACTTTTTGAGACAGAATCTTGTTCTGTAACCTTGGCTAGAGTTCAGTAGTATCATCATAGCTCACTGCGACTTTAAACTCCTGGGCTCAAGTGATCCTCCTGCCTCAGCCTTCCAGGTAGTTGGGACTAAGGTGCACTTCACCACATCAGGCTAAGTTTTCTGTATTTTGTAGAAACAGGGTCTTGCTGTTGCTCAGGCTGGTTGAGAACTCCTGACCTCAATGGATCCTCTTGCCTCAGCTTCCCAGAGTGCTAGAATTACAGACGTAAGGCACCATGCCTGGGCGTAATCCTTCTGACACGTAGTTTCCCTTACGTTTGTGGCCCACAACCCCTGGGCTGCAGACCCGTACTATTCATGTCCTGTTAGGAGCTAGGCCGCTCAGCATCACTGCCCGAGCTCCGCCTTCTGTCCCATCCTCCCCCACACCGCCACCCACGCCCGTGGAAAAATTATCTTTCACGAAACTGATGCCTGGTGTTAAGAAGGTTGGGGACCACTGCCCTGAATATTACAGATACATTTTCTACTTTATTATTAATAATCGCATGTTTTTTTGTACTTTCAAAGCATGTTTTACTTTTATTAATTTGTTTTATACTTATAATAAACCATTGAGACAAATGGAATTATTCTTCACATTTTATAAACATGGAGAATCAGGCAGGCCCAAAGAATTTATCTTGCCCAAGGTGACAAAACTGGCAAGAAAACAAGTCACAGCTGGAACCTAGGTGTTCATACTCAAACCCCTGATTCATGCACACCACACTCCACAGCCTCAGACGATCCAATCAGCCATGTCACACTCTCAGTTTTCTCAAAATCTGAAGAAAAAGTTACTTAGCTTTCTCCCCCAGTTCACCCACTGACTCATTACTGGGCTCTATCATAATTTTGTGAATAGAACGTATATGTTGTTTTTGGCCATGTTTCACTTACATACTATATAATTTACTTTCTCAGCTGAACATTTTTCTACAAATATTTTCTACTGACATATCTAAGCCTTAATATTTAAATATATGACATCTGTATATGAGGAGACATGAAGGGGCTGGGCATGGTGGCTCATGCCTGTAATCCTAGCACTCTAGGAGGCCGAGGTGGGTGGGCTGACTGTGACTGAGAGCAAGAGTGGGACCCTGTCTCTAAAAACAGTGGGTGCTGTGGTGGGTGCCTGTTGTCCCAGCTACTCATGAGGCTGAGGCAAGAGAATCGCTTGAACCTGAGAGTTGGAGGTGGCTGTGAGCTCTGATGCCACAGCACTCAACTGAGGGCAACAAAGTGAGACTTTGTCTCAAAAAAAAAAAAAAAAAATGTACACGAAAAGCGAGAGGCTCAGGAATAGTTCCAGCCAGCATCTGCAAGAAGGAGAGGAGGCCAGTCCAGGGAGTAAGGATACTTTATTTTAAAGGAGCAGAGTAGAATCTAACCAGAAGGCAGCCCCTCCCCGCGAACAGTTTCAAAGGACTTTAGTAGTGTAGTTGGAATGGGGGAGAGGTGAGCGGAAGGGTCCTATCTCCAGGTGACAGCCAGGACCAGGGTGGGAGATTCTGATGCTCCCAGGAATACGGGCCTTGAAGCATTCCAAGAGGGTGGGCAGCGCTTGTTGTGATCATGCCATTTGGTCTCTGACCTGCCTTTTAGCACCAGCTGTCCTTCCAGGATGGCTATGCTCTTGTCAGAGTCACGAGGACGAACAGGAATGTGGGAAGGGGGCCGCTGTAATCATGCAATTTGATTTCTGGCCCGCTTTCTTGCACTACTTGTCTCCCAAATAGCTGCACTTCTGTCAGGCTTGTGAGGATTTCTTCCCCACAAAAATTCTCAAGCATTGGGTGGCGCCTATGGCTCAAAGGAGTACGGCATCGGCCCCATATACCAGAGGTGGTGGGTTCAAACCCAGCCCCAGCCAAAAACTGCAAAACAAAAAACAAAAAACTCGAGCATTTCTATATATTGAATTATGCTACTTTTTCTAACTGAAGCATTTCACTGAAGAGTCTGACCATAGTTATCATTTGTCGTTACACCATTAAATACTGTTTTTATGTCCAGGAAATTTTTTCCAGACCATATATTCATATACATATATATATTCTTTCTTTCTTTCTCTCTCTCTCTCTCTCTCTCTCTCTCTCTCTCTCTTTTTCCCTTCCTTCTTTCCCTCCCTCCCTCCCTTCCTTCCTTTTTTTTTTGTAGAGACAGAGTTTCACTTTTCACCCTGGGTAGAGTGCCGTGGCATCACACTGCTCACAGCAACCTCCAACTCCTGGGCTTAGGCGATCCTCTTGCCTCAGCCTCGCGAGTAGCTGGGACTATAGGCGCCCGCCCCAATGCCCGGCCATTTTTTTTGTTGCAGTTTGGCCAGGGCAGGGTTTGAACCCACCACCCTCGGTATATGGGACCAGCACCCTACCCGCTGAGCCACAGGTACCGCCTTTCCAGACCATATTTTAGCAAACAATGAGAAAACTCAAATGCGTTCTCTACTTCTAATATACAACAAATATACTAAATCAGCTCAAAGAAACAATGCTAAGACCAATGATCTATGTATGGCACTAATCATATTCCTTTAGCTTTTAAACCTCATTAAAAAGTCATAAAAACTTTTAAAAACACATGAATTCACTTGACGTTCTCATTCCAAAGTCTCTAACGGTATAATATCAACACTCAAGGTTGGGCATTTTTGCTTTTATTATTTATTTATTTTTTTGAGACGGGGTCTCACTTTGTCACCCTTGGTAGAGTGCTATGGCGTCATAAGCTCACAGCAACCTTAAACTCTTGGGCTCAAGTGATTCTCTTGCCTCGGCCTCCCAAGTAGCTGAGACCACAGGTGCCCGCCATAATGCCTGGCTATTTCTTTGAGAGGAGGTCTCACTCTGGCTCTGGCTCTGACTGGTCTTGGAACACATAAGTTCAGGCAATCCACTGGCCTCGGCCTCCCAAGTGCTAGGATTATAGGGGTGAGCCACCATACCCGGCAAGTTTAGGCATTTTTACTTCTTATTTTACTTTTAAAGCATTTCCTTTTATATAAAAATTAAAAAAAAAAAAAAAGCATTTCCAAAATAACCAGTGAAAAAATAAACAAATGATGATCAGATATTATTTAGAGTCATTATATGCTGAGAACTGGATGCTACATCAAAGAGCTGTCTCTGAGCCCAGGCAGGGATTAGAGCCAAACAATTCAAAACAGCAGTTCTCTATGCTCCTCTCACTGAAAATTGATTTAAAATCACCTTATATTCCTTTACATTGTTTAGTGCTAGCTACTTCCCATCAAGATGTTTCTTGAGTCTAATATATTACCTAACTATAATTTAAATTCATCTCTTTGAGTTCTCTAGGAAACAATGCATTAGTGCTTTTAATAAATTTGCCTTTTTCTTTATAATAAATAAACCCTTTAACCACTCCTCAGAGATCTGATGACAAGCATTTAATATTTCTCGAGTACTTAAATAATCACCAGCAGTAACACTTCATATACCAGTTTCATTACCTATGTTCCCTACCATTTCCTTCCATACTTGACAGTGCAGTATTTTCAAATAATAAACATAATTTCCAAACTTTGCTGTAGTTTTGGGACCCAGAAACATTAATGTCCTTAAAAATTATAAAGGCTTATTAAGACACAAAGGGATAGGTCCCACCCTCAGAGTTTCTGATTCATTAGGTCTGAGGCAGGTCTCCAGAATGTGCATTTCAGACAAAATCCTAGCTCACGTTGATGCTGCCGTTGGTCCAGTGACCACTTTCAGAGAATCACAAATCTAAGACAGTGATTCTCAATCTTGGCTTCACATTAATACCTCCTGGGGCACTTTTAAAAGAAGTCTAGGTGAGGTCAGATTGTCCCCCACCCACCCTCAGCTCACCCCAGGAGAACACACCCAAGATAGACTGGCAACAAAATATACGAGAAAAGTACCTGCTGCCTTCCCGGAAGCTGCCCTAGGTATCCAGGATGCTCCCTCCCCTCTGCAGACTACAAAGAACCAACTGCCTCTCCCACTTGAACCCTTCCTAGATTCAGGCACCCGAGGCCAGAGAATTGCAAGTCATGGAGAGATGGAGATTTGCAAGATGGATTAGGCAAAAAGGGGGCCAGGTGAAAGGCTATTTTGATTATAAGTGAAAAATAATAAGGGAAAATTTTACAATATGCTTGAAAAGAAAACAAAGACTACAACAGCCATTGTATGTTAAAACTCAACTTCACCTAGGATGAACATCCAGGAGCAAGACCCACAGAGAAGCAGGAGGCAAATGAGCCAGATTTTGATCCTACGCTATTACGGTATCCTACAGCTTCTAGCACAGGTGCATAATAAATATTTACACAATAACTAAATGTACAAAGATGCAAAAGGCAGGAAAAATAATACAGTCATTCAGATGTTTAGGCAGGGTATATTCAAGGTGACAGGGAGTTTCCCAGGCAGAGGTAAGAACTTAGCAGCATATAGATGAAAAAGATTTTCACTAACTATTCTGCTTTATTTCAAACTTTGAAGGCTTTAAAAAAAAATAAGATTTTGCTGGGCGTGGTGGCTCATGCCTAAAATCCTAGCACTATGGGACTGCTTAGGCCAGGCCAGTAGATTGCTTGAGCTCGGGAGTTTGACACCAGTCTGAGCAAGAGTGAGACCCCTGTCTCCAAACAAAATAAAACAAAACAAAAACAAACAAAAAAACAGGTGTGGTGGTGGGCATCTGTAGTCCCAGCTACTGGGGAGGCTGAGGCAAAAGGATCGTTTGAGCCCAAGAGTTTGAGATTGCTGTGAGCTATGATGCCATGGCACCCTACCCAAGGGTGACAAAGTGAGACTCTGTCTCAAAATAAATAAATAAGGTTTTCTTTCTCAAGATTCTGTGGGAAGTTCTTTTACTCATGGTGTTTCTTTGGCATAAAGATGACTAGAAGGTCAAAAATGTCCTCCTTCCTTAGGCTGGTAGTTGGCAGGCACCACCTGCTGGCTGGTAATTGCTTTGTGTGAGACTCCCATGTGGTTCTTTGGGGGTCCCCACTTAGCATTTGCCTATGGCTCCTTGCAAGTCCCCACCTGGCATGGTGGCTGGGTTCTAAGATGGTGCATTCTAAACACAGACGTGAAAGCTGCAGATCTTTAGAGGCACAGCCCTTGAAGTAATACGATGCCATGTCCACCAAAATCTATATTGGTCAAAGGAGTCATGGAGTCAGCCCAGATTCGAGAGGAGAGGAAGCAAACTCCATCTCTCAGTGGGAGAAGTGGCAAAGACCTTGTAACCTTGCTTTCTCCTCCACAGTCTACTCTCTGGCCACAAATGATTGTATTGCTCCCATAGGCAAAATGCTCCCAAGTCACCCAAAAGTTTCATTTCACTATGGTATCAAATTTATGCTTAAATCCAGGACGTGGTCATCTAAATCCAGTCCAAGATGCTATGGGACAACACTCTTGAAATTCTTAGAAGCTCTTCCACCTAACAGAGGATCCAGGAGGCACCACCTTACATTGTTTTGAAGTTTTAACAGCAGATCTGACAGCTGTGTTTTGCCTTTTATTATCACCTGAGACCGAGTTTACTGGCAGTGGTGCTCTGGATCTGATCTCTGGACCTGAGGCTGTTTCTCAGAGTACCTTCTGCTATGAAAAGAAGCTGGAGATGAGAAACAATTTTACTTACGACCCTAGAAAATTCTAGATTGACTCAAAGTCTGGTTAAAATGTGAAGTTTCTTCTTTTTTTCTTGAGATAGAGTCTTGAACTATTGCCTGGGGTAGAGTGC
The DNA here is from genome assembly GCA_963574355.1 of Loris lydekkerianus. NCBI lineage: Eukaryota > Metazoa > Chordata > Mammalia > Primates > Lorisidae > Loris > Loris lydekkerianus. The sequence continues at coordinate 21,923 of CAUYPK010112951.1, forward strand.
TGTGACATCCCAGTTCACAGTAACCTCCAACTCCTAGGCTTAAGCGATTCTCTTGCCTCAGCCTCCCAAGTAGCTGGGACTACATGTGCCTGCCACAACACCTGGAAATTTTTTGGTTGTAGTTGTCATTGTTTGGCAGACCTGGGCCGGATTCGAACCCATCAGCTCCAGTGTATTTGGCTGGCCCCTTAGCCTCTTGAGCTACAGGAGCTGAGCCAAGTTTCTTCTTTAATTCATCTCTTTTTTGCAATACTTTGATAATAGGTGATTAAAAAAAGGAGTCAATTGGGATTTCCCATATTCTGCTTGAAAACCTCTAAGCTAGAACCAAAAGTTCACTAGGCTTTTTCCCTGTTTCATGTTACTGCAGGTGACATATGGTCTTGCTGATGTTCCTGTCAACATAAAGCAAGGGTACCATTCTATAATACATTCTGTAGAAGCAGTACTACTCTTATTGCTCTTAGGACTCCACTGTCACTTGAGTCCAAAGCCAATGCCATATTTTTTGCTACAGCAGCATGTCACTTGGGTAGCAATTTTTCTTTTGTCCTTCAGTCTGCATAACAAAGCACACCAAAACTTAGTGGCTAAAATAACAATTCATGATTTCTCATGATTCTCTGGAATGATGAGGCAGTTCACATGCCGTCAGCTGGAATGTTGGAACGGTTAGATGATCCAACGTGCCTCAATCACAGGGCTGGGCCCTGGTCAGGCTGCTGGCCGAGAGCCTAGCTTGGGCTGTTGACCAAGGCCTTGCCAGTCCTCCGCATGGCTGATTAGGCTTCCTCACAGCACGGGGCTAAGGTCTGAGAAGGAATGTTTCCAGCCCACAAAAGCAGAAGCTACAAATCTCTTTAGGCTCTGCCTTGAAAATTACCCTATACCATTTCTGCCCCATTCTGTTGATCAAAAGAAATGACAGAGAGAGCCAGAATCAAAAGTAGGGGAAATGGACTCCACCTGTTGATGGGGAGAGCTGCTCTAAGTATTAGCAGGCATCTTCCATCCACCATAGGAAGTCACAAGCTTTGAGGCGGTGGACACTGCCACATAGAAATGAATTATTTGAAAGAAAGAATTGAGTGAAGAACAACATTTCTGTCCCCTTGATAAAATATCAGATGAGGAAGGATTGTTAGATGAGGAAGAGTAAAAGAGAATAAAGAAGCCTGGTTATGAGGTAAAGGCATTGTACTTCTAGAGCACAGAAATCAGAGTTACAAGAACTGACATCATATTCAAATAACCTGGGGAGACCAAAGGAGACTATAGACATGCAATTAATTACCATTCCACAGCTTCTTGTCCAAAGCTATAGAGTAACAATGGCTCTGTGAAACGATCATAAATAATACTCTAAATATTAGGAAGTCACTTTAATCATCAGAAGCCCCGAGAGAAAGTTATTGAATAAATAAAATCGAATAAATAGTTATAAATATTAAATAAAGTTAGTAAGTGAATTAAAACCTTTGGAACACCTCTAGAAGTCCTAATTAAATTTGAGTTATTGTGAACTTTGAGGAACATGCTTCACTTTTCCTTGTTTCTGGCAGCCATAGAATGTATCATACATTTAACACAGAATGGGAATCATCCCTTCAGGAAAGGATCTCTGAATTCTTTGTTGTTTTAGTAAGCTACCATATTACCTATTATTGATTTAAAATTTAAAAAGTTATAGTTTCAGTATTGTAATATTAACTCTAGAGCATAAGCCACCAGTGGCTACAGGGGTGTCCAACCTTTTTTCTTTTCTGCTACACACTGGAAGAGAAGTTGTCTTGGGTCACACATTAAATACATGAGCACTGAAAGCTGATGAGCAAGAAAAAAGGCCTATGCATCATTTTCATGATGTGTGATGCCACAGATAAGCTAAAGAGTCCTCAAATAATCTGCATGTGCCTGTGGGCTGCAGACTGAACACCCCTGAGGCTAGACAATCATTAGAGAGAAGGTGTAAACAGAAGGCAACCTCAAATTTCCCTTCATCAACTTTGACTGTTTGTAAAAGTACTTTCCTGAGCACACCCATCCCCCCAACAGTAAGCAAGCCATAATAAAGTCTATAGAGCCCAACCCGGTCCCTGTGTAGTCCTCGTCAATCATACACTGTCACTTTTCAAATGACAGGCAGTGTCATCACTCCATTTTTGTTTTTTTCCAGATAGTTTCACTTTGTCACTTGGGTACAGTGCCGTAGTGTCACAGCTCACAGCAACCGCAAACTCTTGGGCTCAAATGAGTTTGAGCCTCAGCGTCCCGAGTAGCTGGGACTACAGGTGCCCACCACAACTCCCAGCTATTTCTAGAGATGGGGTCTCGCTCTAGCTCAGGCTGGTCTTGAATTGGTGAGCTCCAGCAATCCACCCATCTCAGCCTCCCAGGGTGCTAGGTGCCGGGTGTGAGCCACTGCACCCAGCAGTTTACTTCTCCTCATTCTTCCGCAGGAGACCTACCTTTCACACGAGCAGAATCGTGTGAATGACTTAATCCACAAAGACACCACAGAACTTGAAGCCCACTCTTTAGTTTGTAAGTAAGGAGACTAAAAATCAGATGAGTTTAAGTGGCTTCTCTAGGTTCGTAAGGTAATAGAACACGGGCTTATGAGCAAGGGTCCAGATTTAAAAAGAATTGGAAAGGTGGTAGCATTGATTCCGACTACCTTTCTTAATAAAATAAAGTTGCAAATACAATCAAGAACATCTCTACAACTTTTTTAAACAATAAATTAAAATGTGAGAGATATTTTAGTTCTAGGATAGACAAACCAGAAATAGTTAAAAAATATGAGAATGATGCTAACCGTAATCTTTTCTCAAAAGTTAACATTTATATACATTCAATATGGAGGCTAGGCACTACCAAGGCACACCAAGGAAACACAAATAAATCAACTCTACAAACACAAAATGATCAGAAATGCTATGAAGAATATAAAGTCAGGGAAAGCCTCCAAGAGGGACCACCATTAACATGGGCATCAGAAAGAGCCAGCAATGTGTAGAGCGTTACAGACAGAGGAACAACAAAGCTCAGAGCTGTGGGGCGCAGACACAAAGCCACTCTGGCTGGAATACCAACGGCCGGGAAAGAGCAGAAGAGTGACAAAGGGCCTGCAGCCAAAGAGTTTGGAGAATGCGTAGTTCAGAGTGACAGAAAGTCACTAAAAGGTCAACAACTAAAAGTAGATTATAAAAGTCTTACCACAAAAAATAAGTGAGGTGACAGGAGTTGGAGGGTGCTGTGAGCTTGATGCCACTTTACCCAGGGCAACAGCTTGAGGGTCTGTCTCAAAACAAAATAAAACAAATATGATGTCCCCATACTTTCCTACATATGAACCCCATAGGGATAGGAGGATGACATTTTTACTATAATATGTATACATAGATTTAATCTTCTGTTAATTAACTGGTTTTAAAACCTCAAAAATATTTTACTCAAAACATACGTAAAATAAAAAATATTTAACTCAACATCACACATATTAAGTATTCAGTATTTATTTGTCCCAAGTTACCAACATACTGTTACCACATGCTCACAGTTCAGGACGTTAACCTTACCCTGTGAGTGCTGGTCAACTGGAAACTCGTAATTAGTCTTGATCTGAAAAATTCCTAAAGAGAAATCATAAACATACTGTTATGTTTTATATATCACAGGATTGGAAGACAATTTATCCACTTATGTGGTTCTAAAATTTCCAAAATACAGTAATTTAATGAAAAATACAAAAGATAATTGTTTTAAAAAGTGATTATTAAGAGATCACCTCCTGAGACCAAAAGTCACAATATAACAAAGACATCTGTACCAGAATGTTTATTGCAGGCCAATTCATAATTGCTAAGTCATGGAAGAAGCCCAAGTGCCCATCGACCCACGAATGGACTAGCAAATTGTGGTACATGTATACCATG
>CAUYPK010112953.1:0-12320 GCA_963574355.1 Loris lydekkerianus
ATGCATAGTTTTCTTTTTTTTTTTTTTTTTTTTTTTTTTTTTTTAGGACAGACTCTCACTTTCTCACCCTCAATAGAGTGCTGTGGCATCACAGCTCATAGCAACCTCCAACTCCTGGGCTTAGGCAATTCTCTTGCCTCAGCCTCCCGAGTAGCTGGGACTACAGGCACCCGCCATAACGCCCAGCTATTTTTTTTTGTTCCAGTTTGGCCAGGGCTGGGCTTGAACCCACCACCCCCAGCATATGGGGCTGGCGCCCTACTCCTTGAGCCACAGATGCTGCCCCTTAATCTGTGTCTTAACAATCGTAACAAGCATGCCCAGCTGATTATGGTGCATGCTACAGTTTGAGAAGCACAGACTTTGAACATTATTCAACATTTCAATATCTTCTCATTTTCCCAGTTCAACTTGGCCCTTCTTTGAAGAGATCCCAGTGCTCTTCAAACTGGGATACATGAAGACTTTCCAAGAAGTTTTAAGGTAATCAAATTTTAGATTCTCAAATTTAGTATCTACTTTTTCCTAAAACTTACCTACTTAGGAAAGTATCCATGATGGAGGCAGCAAGTCAATTGCCTCCCCTTTTACTGCCAATCTCCTTGTACTTTACTAAAGAGCAGCTAACTCACACTCACCCTGACTCTCTCTATGGTTCATTACCCTAGGAATGTAAACACCTCTGGGAAAACAAACAAAGAAGCATTTTGAAATGCTGTGCTAATTTTTAAGAAGTGGACTTCAAAAATATCTCTACTCAAGACTGGGTAATAAAACTCTGTAATTAGGTGGTTTTCAATTCTTTGCTTCCAAAGAAATTGAAGAAAGGCCCATCTATTATCAGCTGATCTATCATTAGAAGTATTTTTTGATGAAATTCATGTGCACCGCTGGTGGGGATGTGAAATATGCAGCCAGCATGGAAGACATTATGCAAATTACTCATAAAATAAAACACACTATAATTATGTGATCCATTCATTCAGATTCTGGGTATAGATCCAAAAGAATTCAAAACAGGATCATCAATAGATTTTTGTACACCCCTGATCACAGCAGCATATTCACAGTAGCCGACCTGAGTGTCCATTAATGAATGAGTGGGTAAACAAAATGTAGTAGAAACATACAGTGGAATAGCACTCAGGCATAAAAAGGGAGGAAATTCTGACACATGCTAAACATGGATAAACCTTGAAGACATTATTCTAAGTAAAATAAACTAGTCACAAAAGAACAGCTGTTGTAGGATCTCACTTATATAAGGTACCTAGAGTAAACAATGTCACAGAGAAAAAATAGCATGGTAGTTTCAAGAGGCTGCGAGGAGAATGAGGAGTTAATGCCTGGTGGATATGAAATTTCATTTTGGGGAGATGAAAATGTTCTGGAGATGGATGTTGGTTGTGATTACACAACCATGTAAATGCACTTAATACCACAGAACTGCATATTTAAGTGGTTAAAGTGGTAAAGTTTGTGATGTATATTTTGCCACTATATATATATATATATATACAAATGAATGTATCCATAAACATATATACATATATGTGTGTGTGTGTTTCTCTCTCTCCTTTTTTTTTTTTTTTTTTTTTTTGAGACAGAGTCTCACTTTGTCACTCTTGGCACTCTTGGTAGAGTGCTATGGTGTCATAGCTCACAGCAACTTCAAACTCCTGGGCTCAAGCAATCCTCTTGCCTCAGTCTCCTGAGTAGCTGGGACCACCAGCATCCACCACAATGCTCAGCTATTTGTAGAGATAGGGAGGTTCTCACTCTTGCTCAGGCTGGTCTTGAACTCCTGAGCTCAAACAATGAGCCCGCCTCGGCCTCCCAGAGTACTAGAATTACACGCATGACCCACTGTGTCCAACCTCTAAATATATACATTTCTCAAGGATAATAATTACATGATTTGGAGAGTAACACAAAAAGAGTTCTTAAAAAGCATGTGAAGGCCAGGGGAGGTGGCTCATGCCTGTAACCCTAGTACCCTGTGTGTTCGAGACCAGCCTGAACAAGAGAGCCACACCTCTAAAAATAGCCAGGCATTGTGGTGGGCACCTATAATCCCAGCTACTTGGGAGGCTGAGGCAAGAGGATCTCTTGAGCTAAAGTGTTTGAGGTTGCTGTGAGCTAAGATGCCATAGCACTTTGTCATTCTACTGGGGTGACAAAGTGAGACTTTGTCTCAAAAAAACAAACAAAAAAACATGTGACCTAGCACTAACAAAACTGTACTCCTCATTGCAGTCCAATAAACTTAATTATGTGAATGAGGTTTCTTTGCATTTACATTTATGAAAATGAAAAACAGAAATAAAATCAATGTTGAATATTATCTCATTCAAGTAGTAAGGATAGTTATCTCAAGTACATAAACTAATTGAATAGAAATGCCTCATCCATCTCACTGGCATGTTTTCCCAACAAAAATGTACTTTTAAAATTTAATAGTTATTTATCGGACTTCGTAATATATTTGTTTTCATCAAATATGTACTACTTATAATTGTAATAATAAATCAATCCAGAAGAAATGTTGAGACCAGCAATTTTATGGATACATACATTTGAAATTTTTAAATTTTGATTTTTATACATATTTTGTTGCAACATGGTACCATCAGTGATCAATAAGGATTTTAAACTGGGCACAGTGGCTCATGCCTGTAATCCTAGCACTCTGGGAGGAAGAGGTGTGTGCATTTTCTGAGCTCACAAGTTCCAGACCAGCCTAAGCAAAACAAGATCCCATCTCTACTAAAAGTAGAAAAGCTAGCTAGGCGTTGTAGCAGGCACCTGTAGTCCCAGCTATTGAGGAGGCTGTGGCAAGAGGATAGCTCAAGCCTAAGAGTTTGTAAGAGTTTGAGGTTGCCATGAGCTAGGATGATGCCACCACACTTTGCCCAGGGCAACAGAGTGAGATGCTATCTCAAAAAGAAAAAAGAAAAAAAGAATTCCAAGCATAGGGCTGAGCATGGTGGCTCATGACCATATTCCAACCACCAGAGTGGATGGATTCCATCAGAGTGGTTGGAATATGGTCATGGCAGAAAGGTCAAGGCAGAAAGGTCATTTAAGCTCAGAAGTTGGAGACCAGCCTGAGCAACAGCAGAGGTCAAGGAAGAAAGGTCATTTAAGCTCAGAAGTTGGAGACCAGTCTGAGCAACAGCAAGACCTCCTCTCTACTAAAAATAGAAAAAATAGCCAGACCAGGAGGCTGAGGCAGTAGGATTGCTTGAACTCAGAAATTTGAGGTTTCTGTGAGCTAGGCTGATGCTACAGCACTCTAGCCTGGGCAACAAAGTGATATTCTGAGAAAAAAAAAAAAAAAAGAATTTTGAACATAAAAATACGTTAGAGCAAAATTTTATAGAAGTGGAATGTGATTTTTGGAGAAAAAGTAACAGTGTAATTTTTTAGGTGCTAAAATCATGTATAAGCTGGGAGTAATGGCTCACTCTGTAATCCTAACACTCTGGGAGGCCAAGGTGGGAGGATCCCTTGAGTTTAGGAGTTTGAGACCACCCTGGGGAAGAGCGAGACCTGGTGTGTACTGAAAATAGAAGAACTAGCTGGGCATTATGATGGGTGCCTGTAGTCCCAGGTATTTGGGAAGCTGAGGCAAGAGGATCACTTGAGCCCAAGTGTTTGAAGTTGTTGTGAGCAATCATGATGCCCTGGCACTCTACCTAATGCACCTCAGTGAGATTCTGTCTAAAAAAAAAAAACAAAACAAAACAAAAAACAAACAAACCAAAAAAAACTTGTATATGTATTTTTGAATTCCTTTGATATGGAAAATTTTTACTTAAAAATGATATTTATGATACACTGAAAATTGTATCTTTTGTAATTTTTTAAACTTACAAAGAAAAATATTTAAGAATCAATGAAGTATGTGTGAGAGCTACGTACCTTCTCAAAATTATTTTAGAGGAGTACATGAGCAAAACGTTTTGGACATGTCTGCTGTGGTTCCTTTCTTGCCACTTTCCCCTCAGTTGCACTTTACACTGACTTATTGTTTTATTTGACAATTTGACTCATTTTTCTCAGCTTCCTTTATCCATGAAGGAACTGTGTACCAGACACACACCTCTTGATTTTATCCTGAAACTGTTCTCAGAAACACTCAGTGAAAGTCCTGAATTATGGTAGAAGTGGTTCTCAATCAGGGATGATTTTGTTTCCTAGGGGACATTTGGCAAAATCTGAAGACATGTTTGATTGTGTCAAGTGAAGGGGGCTTCTACTAGCATCTAGTAGATAGAAGCAAGGATCTTTTAAACTTTTTTCAATCTACCCAATAGCCTCCCACAATAAAAAGATTATCTGGTTCAAAATACCAATGGTGCTGAGATCGAAACACCTGTAAAGTATGCATTCTCTAATGAACGAATAAACTAATTATGATAAAGTGAATGAATAAACATATGAATCAATGAATAAATGCTAGCTAGTGCTAGTAGAGCCTCTTTTTGAGACAGAGTCTTGCTCTGTCAGCCAGGCTAGAGTGCAGTGGCATGTGCATAGCTCACTGCAACTTCAAACTCCTGGGCGCAAATGATCCTCCTGCCTCAGCCTCCCAAGTAGCTGGGAGTACAGACACTCACCACAATCCTTGCTATTTTTTCTATTTTTTTTCCTTTTGTAGAGACAGGATCTCATTATTGCTCGATTCATCTCGAACTCCTGAACGCAAGCAATCATCCCACCTCAGCCACCAGAGCTAGATTACAGGGTTGAGCCACTGCACCTGGTATCAGATAAAGTCTTGAACCTTTCTTGTGTGCCTCGTACTTTGTTAGACTCTCAGAATATAGTAGTGACCATAACAGAATCAAGTCTGAAGTTAACGAAGCTTAGAGTTTAGAGTGACAGCCCCAAACAATGTCTTTTTTAGACCCAAAGCACCTTGCTCAAGTAACAATCCAGACCTCTATCCAGACCTCCATTCACCTTGTCTTTGGGGAGTTCTAAAAAACCATGAAATTTCTACTTGGTTGGGCTAGGGGCTTCCATGTCCTGTGTTGGGTCATCCTTCCTCAGGCAATCACCTCAAGGTTTTCATCTCCATAACACTTCCTCTTCTGTCTGATACCATCATGACATAACAGCGTGACTCTTGAGCAGTTGTATTCCCATACCTCTGCTTCCTATCAGCCAGCTGAGAGCCAAGGTCCACTGTTATCACCCCAGGGCAGGGTTCTTTACTCCAAACATCTCTTAAGAAGTAATGCACACAGTACTCACCCTCATTTGCATACTTGATTCCCGAGTTTTTCATCTGTGTTCAAAGCAGTGGCATCTGAAAATGCCCTCTCTTCCAAATAGCTGGTAAATAAGGTTAGCTGTTTAAACAATAATACCCGTAAGACAATCACTTCAGGAAGGGCCCTAAGAGTCTCTTGTTTCCTTTCAGTCCCCTGTCCCATCTGAGTTATTAGGTCCTAAAGATTCTATAGGAAGTTCTCCATGTCTAGGAGTCCACAGATGCAAATATTCAGAGATACTAGCTTTTTATAACATCTGCAAATAACAATAGCTAACATTTATTGAGTGCTTATTATATGTAAGTCACTATACTAAACTTTTGCCAAAACCCAGCTTATTGTGAGTGCCATGTATGAGTGATAGTCACAAGCCAATAAGGTTCTCTTTCTATGGGCTCTGTAAATTCTGATGATCATGGACTTGAAAGATTTCAAGTATACCCACAAAACAAAAAGCTGTTAATTCCCTTCCTCTAGGAAATGTTCCAGACTCTTTGATGTAATAAGCATTTAGTAGGGAAGTTTAGGGTGCCTGCCTACACACGCAGCCTTTCTCTGTAAACTGTTTCCCATCCATAGTCCCTGGTAAAGAGATGAGCCTGACCTGTCAAAGTGAACCCACCCATCCTGCCCTCAGCTAATTTAAACCACCCAATTTAATGTGGAATAATCCAATCATGTTTCTGGGAGTATGAAATTGAAGCCCCCCAAACGGTTCCATTTAGCTTTAGGAAACAGCCCTTTGGAGATACTTAGGATGCTCCATGAGCAAGGGGTTGAGTGAATTGAGAAAGCAAGTCTGCAGAGAAGGAGAAGAATAGATCAAAGATACCATGGGAGAGAGACTGTATGACCCTGTACAGTATCAATTTTTGATGGCTTTCCAACTCCTACAAAGCCTGGTTTACTTTGTGTACCTCTCTTGGAATCTGTGACAATCCTCTGTGTCATTTATTTTCAATAAACTCTCTTTTATTGGAGCTGGGTTGAATGAGTGTCTGTTACATGCAATTAGTGACTCATGACAAAAATAACATCTAAATTGGAAGCTACTAGGCAATAAATACCTGACTAACTCTGTAATATCCTGGTCCCTTGTGATTGATGCTCCGAAAACTTGTGGCTTATAGTTTATATTCCCTAAACTAGTAATCAATTACATGCTATTTCCATTCATTCACCTAGTTGCTGAACATTTATTGGGTGCCTATCATATGGCCAGTATTCAGAGCATCATATAGTGACAAAATCTGACCTCTGCTTTTAACAAGCTTATAAAACCCATTGTGATATGTGAAGAATGAAGCCAAAAATTATTAGCATAATTAAATGCAAACAAACATGAGATTTCAGAGGAAAGTGCAATTAATTTTCATTGTAGACTGGAAGGTTTCAGAAGGGGTGTCATTTGAACTAAAGTTTGAAGGATAAGTAGAATTTTGACAAGCGAAGAAAGTGGGAAGGAAGAAAAGATTAGTTAACTATTGCCCCAATCACACTATGCAACAAACCACCCCCAAAAGAAGTGACTTTAAACCATAATAATTTGTTCTTACTAATACAATCACAGGTTGTCTGGGGATCCACTGATCTAGGATGAGCTCTGTTAGGCTGGGCTCCAATTTTGCCTTATGTGTGAGTGTATGTCTCTGTGTGTAATCTAACCAACTTTCCTCACGTTCTACGAAGACTACCTTTGCTGTAGAAGAACAGATGCCTAAAGAAAGCTCTTCTCATGGCCATGACAGAAGTACAAGAGAGCATGCTCAACAATTCCAGCACATTCAAGCCCCTGCTTGCATCATATCTGCTAACATCTTATTAGTCAAACTCAGTCACAGTGGAAAGATGGAGAAGTATATTCTGCCTCTAGTGGATGCAAAGTCACATGGCAAAGGGTGTGGACACAGAGAAGGTGAGCCATTTGGAATAATCCAGCACAGAGATTCCAGGCAGAGAGGTGAAAGGCATGGTCAGAGGTATGAAAGTACATGGATTGTTTAGAGGGAGGCAATAAGCTAAAAATTTAATTTAATTTTTAAAACTATTTTTTTAATTGGGGTAGGCTTTGAATGTCATTCTAAGAAATGTGGACTTTATTCTGCAGTTCCTGGGAGCTACTGGGGTTCACATAATTATATCTGGGTTTTAGAAATATTAGAAGTCAGGAGGTAATTAAGGAGGCCCGGGTAATAGTCTAAAAATAGATGGAAGCGGGGTGGATATGGCAGGTGTTTGGGAGGTTTTAGCGACATCCTCAAATTATTTGATATTCCTCCTTTCAAGAGGTGGAGCTTAGTTCTCCTGTCCTTGAGGGTGAGCAAGGCATGTGGTCTCCCCCTTGCTGTCTCTTGCATCATTCACTCCAGGGAAAGTCACAGCTACCATTTTAGGAAGTCACTCAAGCAGCTCTATGGAGAGAGCCATGTAGTGAATAATTAAGACCTCTTGCCGGTAGCTGATGAGGAGATAAGGCCCCCCTGATAATGGCCATATAAGTGGGCAATTTTGAATGATGATCTCCCAGGTCCAATCAAGCCCTCAGATGAGTAAATACTCAGCTGACATTGTGATGGCAACCTCATGAAAAACTCCAGGTCAGAATCACCCAGCTTAGCTGCTCTTGGACTCTGAACCCACAGAAATGGAATAAGATAATAAATGCTAATTGTGTTAACAGACAATGTTTAGGATATGCACAGCAATAGATAATATCTACAGCTTGGATGTAGACAAGGAAGGAAAATAATAAGTCAAAGATGATTCCCAAGTTTCTTGGTTGAGTTACTTGGTGGTGTGATTTATTGAGAAGGGAATGGAAGAGAAAGGGCAAGTTTGAGGGATAGTAATAGGAGAAGTAAGATAAAGAGTTTACTTTAGGACAATGTTATGGACTAAATTGTGTTCCCACAAAATTCATATGTTGAAGCCATCAAGGAGGCAATTAAAGTTAAACGAAAGTGAAAAAAGTTAAAGTTAGAGTTACATTGTTTGCATTCGTAAGGCAAAGTTATAGTTGTGACCTTCACCCAGTAAATGTGCCATGTACCTGTACATTGTACAAAACACACACACACACACACACACACACACACACACACATATTGAGATACCACCTATTAAATAGCTAATATTAACAAAAGACAACCTGACAATCTTCAGTACTGACAAGGGGACAGAGCAACTGCAACTCCTATATACTAATAATAGGAATCTTTGGAAAGCAGTTTGGCACACACTTACCATATGACACAATCCCACTCCTAGGCATTTACCCAATAAAAATAAAATATATCTACACCCCCAAAAGTTAAATGAGGTCATAATGGAGCCACAATCTGATAAATTAGTGTCCTTATAAAAAGGACACCAGATCTCTTTCCCTCTTCTCTCTCCCTCTCCCTCCCTCCCCATGTGTGCAGAAAGAGGCTATGTGAAGACACAAGTGAGAAGGCAGCTATCTGTAACCCAAGGAGAGAGCCGTCACCAGACACCAGCTCTGCTGTTACATTGACCTTGGATTTCCAGTCTTAGGACTCTGAGGAAATAAAATTTCATTGTTTAAGATATCTAGTTGTGGCTGGGCGTGGTGGCTCATGCCTGTGATCAAAGCACTCTGGGAGGCGGAGGCAGGTGAATTGCTTGAATTCAGGAGTTGAAGACAAGCTTGAGCAAGAGTGAGACTCTATCTCTACTAAAAATAGAAGAAAACTAGCCAGGCACTGTGATTCCAGGTACTTGGGAGGCTAAGGCAAGAGGATTACTCGAGCCCAGGAGTTTGAGGTTGCTGTGAGCTATAATGCCATGGCACTCTACTAGGGTGACAGAGGGAGATTCAGTCTCAAGAAAAAAAAAGAAAGAAGATTTCAAGTTGTGGTACCTTATTGTGGCAGCCCTAGCAGACTAATACAGATTTTTGCTACCAAAAGGTAGGTTTATGCTGTAACAAATATCCACAAATGTAAAAGGAGCTGTACAACCGGGCAATGAGTAGAATCAGGAAAATTTTGATGTGCATGCTACAAAAATCTAAAGTTGTCTTGAAGGAGCTATTGCTAGAAATATAGATGTTAAAGTTGATGATTCTGGGAGGTCTCAGGTGAAAATGAAAAACCTGCTATTGGAAACTGTGGAAAAGAAATCTTTATTATAAAGTGGCAAAGAATTTGGCTTAATTCTATTCTAGTGCTTTGTGGAAAGCAGAACTAGCAAGTGATAAAATTGGATATTTAGCTGAGGAGAGTTCTAAGCTAAATGTGAACGGTTGGTTTGGCTTCTCCTTACTGCTTATAGTAGATAAAGATAAATGGAAATTTTGAGATAAATTGACGTGAATATTTGGAAAATCCTCAATCTATGCATATGAAAAACAATGAGAATGCTTATTCTGGAGAGAACACCAAGGGCACAACTGAACTATCACTCCACAAGGAGATTATGCAAGGAGCTAGTCAGTCATCTCAACAGAAACCAGAAATAGAGATGGAATTATACAAGCAGAGAGATTTCCAGTTTGGACCACAGAGAACAGAGATGAAGCAAAATAAATGAAGGCCTTTGAATAGAGCTCTGCAGCTGATAGTGTGTCTTATCCTTTGAGGAAAAAGGAAGAATCGCCTCAAAGGCAATTTGGAGATCATCAGGGCTTCTACTCCTACCACAAGCACAGAAGGCAAAGCTGTTTCTCCCCCAGTTTCAGACAGTGGGCCTAACTCTTGGATTTCAGTAAGCCTGGATACTCTCACCCAAAGTCTCAGGGATTAGAGCCTCCACAAGGGGCTACATGGGAGGGACACTGCAAAGAGCCATATGGACAGGGTGCCATGCAGAGCTGCTCCCTAGGGCCATGGGTGATGATGTGGCTACCCCAATGGGCATGGAAGGTGGAGCATCCATTGAAAGGGGATTATTGTCAAGTCTTAAGGTGTAATAGAATTTACTCTATTTACTCTACAGGTTTTAAACTTGCTTGGGAACTATCACCTGTGCTTCTTTTTGATTTCTCCTTTTTGGAATGGGAATGTCTACCCTATGCCTTTCTCACCATTGTACTTTTGAAGCACATAACTTTTCTAGTTTCACAGGTTCACAGGTAAAGAAGTTTTTTCTTAGGATGAATCATACTGCAGGTCTAAACCATGCCTGATTTAGATGATATTTAGATGAGACTTTAGGCTTGGAATTGAGAATATGGAAACTTTAGGAGCTATTAGGATGAGGTGAATTTATTTCATATGTAAGAATGACTTGAATTCAATTCTGTGGGGACAATAATGGAATGTTATAGACCAAATGATGTCCTCCCCTCCAAATTCAAATCTCCCAGCCCTAACGCCCAATGTGACTGTATTTGGAGATGGGGCCTTTAGGAGTTTAATTAAGGTTAAATGATATTATAGTGGTGGTGACCTAATCTTATAAGATTAGAGTTCTTATAAGAGAAAGAGATAGCATAAATCTCCATGTGCACATGGATAGAGAAAAGAGCATGAGAGCACAGGGAGAAGGGAGTCATCCACAACCCAAAAAGAGAGTCCTCAGGACACAACCAGCCTTGCTAGCACCTTGATTTTGAACTTCCAGCCTCAAGAACTGTATTGTTTAAGGCACCAAGGCTGTGGTATTCTGTTATAGCAGCCCAATATGACTAATACAGATAAGTTGAGTTTGAGACAGCAAGGAATTTATGTTGTGGTTATCTCCTGGGCAGTTGAAAATACATCTGGAGCACAGAGGAGAGATACAGCTATGGAATCATCTTCCCACTGGCATTTGGAAGTGGTTAAGATAGATCAATCAGCAAGAAAGAGAAGATGGAGAACAAAGGGAAGGGCATAAATAAACCTGGGGAGTAGGAAATGGAAGGTATGATTGGGTGGTTTAATGAGGAAGACAGAGTGATGACCTAAAGGAGCTCTTCTAACAAAGGAGGTGAAGGACCTTTATAAAGAAAATTATGAAATCCCAAGAAAGGAAATGGCAGAGGATTTTAACAAATGGAAGAACATACCATGCTCATGGCTGGGAAGAATCAACATTGTTAAAATATTCGTACTTCCCAAAGCAATTTACCTATTCAATGCCATTCCTATTAAAATACCAACATTGTACTTTCAAGATTTGGAAAAAATGATTCTGCATTTTGTATGGAACCAGAAAAAAACCCATATAGCTAAGGCAGTTCTTAGTAATAAAAATAAAGCTGGGAGCATCACCATACCAGAATTTAGGCTATACTACAAGGCCATAGTGGTCAAGACAGCATGGTACTGGCACAAAAATAGAGACATAGACATTGGGAATTGAATAGAAAACCAGGAAATGAAACTAACATCTTACAACCACCTAATCTTTGATAAAACAAGAACATACCTTGGGGGAAAGACTCTCTATTCAATAAATGGTGCTGGGAGAACTGGATATCCACATGGAGAAGACTGAAACTGGACCCACACCTTTCTCCACTCATAAAGATTGATTCAAGATGGATAAAGGACTTAAATTTGAGGCATGAAACAATAAAAATCCTCAAAGAAAGCATAGGAAAATCACTGGAAGATATTGGCCTGGGAAAGACTTCATGAAGAAGACTGCCATGGCAATTGCAACAACAACAAAAATAAACAAATGGGACTTAATTAAACTAAAAAGCTTCTGTACAGCTAAGGAGACAACAACCAAAGCAAAGAGACAAGCTACACAATGGGAAAGGACATTTGCATATTTTGAATCAGACAAAAGCTTGATAACTAGGATCTATAGAGAACTCAAATTAATCAACAAAAAAAGACCTAACAATTTCATATGTCAATGGGCAAGCGATATGAATAGAACCTTCTCTAAAGAATACAGACAAATGGATAATAAACATATGAAGAAATGCTCATTTTCCCTAATTATTAGAGAAATGCAAATCAAAACCACCCTGAGATTCCATCTAACCCCAGTGAGAATGGCCCACAATACAAAATCTCAAAACTGCAGATGCTGGTGTGGATGTGGAGAGAAGGGAACACTTTTACCCTGCTGGTGAGACTG
>CAUYPK010112954.1:0-13060 GCA_963574355.1 Loris lydekkerianus
CAATTTATTAATCCATTTGTGGATCCATGGGCACTTGGGCTTTTCCCATGACTTAGCAATTATGAATTGGGCTGCAATAAACATTCTGGTACAAATATCTTTGTTATAATATGGTTTTTGGTCTTCTGGGTATATACCTAGAAAAGGAATTGTAGGATCAAATGGCAGGTCTGTTTTTAGATCCCTAAGACAAGTAAGAATTCTTACAATAAAAAGAGTGACTCTTACAGAGCGTGGAAATTATCTTTTCCTATACCGTGTCTAACTAGTGTTTGGTTTTCCTCTAAAACATCATTTCTTAAACTATGACTCGAGATTGATGGATTAACTGCAGGAACCACATGAAACAGATGCCAAATTTTAGGGTCTTTCATTTTTTCTGGCTAGTTTAAAACATGGCTTTGTCATGACTATTCCAATTATAAGAAATTAAGCTAATTAAGTATTGTTGAATCTAATTAATATAGAGGAGCAGTTGCTATTTGTGCTATACATGATCAGTTAATATATTGTCCATCATTGTTTTCACACCAAGATTTCTAGAAGAACTTTTATTTAAAAATAACTAAAGAGAACCTAGACGGTTGTCATATTTATGGACACATGATTTTTACGAATTTTTGTTACAGAGCATAGCTGTAAAATGCTAAGGACAGTGTGATATCATTTTTATATTTGTAGTTTTTACTTCCATGATTGAACATAAATTGGAAACAAAAGTCTCAGTTCTTTGGGTGTTAAAAGATTTTTTTTCCTAATAAAAACATAAAGCAACAAATTCAAAGGAGCACCTTGTGTATGTCCGTGATACGTTAGAAAATGTGAGTCTTTGTGAAAGGAAGACTGAATTCAAAAAGGCTTGGATTTTGCTAAATCTTGGATTTTCCCCAGCACAAAAAAATCTTGCCTGGAAGCATTTGAAAAGAAGCCCCACAGGACCAAAAAGATCTCATTGAAATCATGGGCTCTGTTTTGTGACTTGGAGCAGAAAAACGTTAATAGAACACCGTCCTTGTCAAATAATGTTCCTGGCTTCACGTGGCGGGTCCTGAATTATAGGCAGCTATGCCATTTGCCTACACCCAAATGAAACCATTCAGAGCTAATTCTAGGGCAGCAAAATCCTTGGCTTCTTATATAATACACACTGATTTGGTGAGGCTCTTTTTGATGTTATAAAAGCTATATTTAAAACAGCAGAATATTTCTGTGCCAAGAAAATATCTGAAAAAAAAATCATGATAATCTTTCAGAGAGGCTAAGCCACAAATCTAATTTTCCTTCTTTGTTAAAGAAAGCAGCTTCATACATCACTGGGATTTGTTGCTTCTAATAGCATTATATTCTGTTATCAAAGATTCTGCCAACATCACTGAAAAAATTCACATCTATCACTCTGAAAATCTTTAATATGAACAGATCCAAGTGGAAACTACAGAAGTACATTGGCATTCAGAAGGATATTGTAAGAGGCCAGCAGAGCTGGATTTGAATCAGTAAATGGACTGGCCATTTACTAGTTGGGTGATCTTGCACACCAACTTCTCTAATTTCTCTGAGTCTAGAGTTTACCCATCTATAAAGTGATAATGACATCTATCTAAAAATGCATGCTAAGGATCAAACATGATGATATATAAATGGATCTAGCATTGTGTCTGATAGTAAATGTTGGGTTGCTTTAAACTGAATAACATCTCAAGGCCTTTCTTGTTCCTTCTTCTAAGGCTCCAATTCTAAATTTTCCCAGTGGGCAGAGAGATTTTATTATGTTGGCTCATCTCCACTACCTGTGTTACTTCTGGGACTGGCAAAACAGTTTCTCCTAGAACCACCTGATAAGAAGATTCTTTTTCTCAAGGTCAACCAACCTATGCATTTCCTAAAAGGCTTCCAGGTACATCACCTCTCCCCACTCAGATCAGGGCACTATTTTTACACACAGCCCAGCAACTTAACAAGGCAGAGTTTTTCCCTGGGCTGTGTACACCTGTCTGCTCTGGAAGCAGGGCTACCCAACTTCACATCTGCATTTTAATTTTTATTCAGTTAGCATCTGCCATACACTAATCTAATCACTGTCTAGACACATGGATATTGGGGTTATGATAGCATATATTACAAATGTAATACTCCTTTGAACTCTTAACTTACTTTGGTGTTTTAAGGCAATTCATCACTCCATCTGCAGATTTTACAACTCACTATTTGTGTATCCTGTCATTCTGTTATTTTTAACTTGCATTCATTGAGTGTTTTGTACTTCATCAAACACTTTCAAATATCTATTTGATCTTCACAAAAATCCTGTGTGGTAGGTAAATCAGATATTATTAGTTTCACTTTTTTGAGATGAGGCACAGAAAGTTTCAGTCAGCTGGCTAAAACCATTTGGCACAACTATTGACAAAAATACTAGATCACAGGTCCTGTGGTTTAAAATCTGTGCCTCTGTGCCTTTCCCACTATAATATGCTGGCTCTCAGGATCACTGAGTCTTATTGTTTATCTAACTGGCAATAGAAATAGTCAAAACAAAAGGAGGCCTCTGAAACCAGCATGAGGGTATGTATATCAAACCGAGTGATTAAAGAAAGCAACGCTGTACCAAGAAATACTTTAATTTGTATTCATAATAAAATGTTACAGCCTTTATAAAAGGAGAATTGTAAAAACAAGTTGTCTTTCACATTATAAAAATGACACATGGTAATTCTAGAAAACGTAATTAAGCAAAAGAAAAATCACCTAGGTACTATTTTAAATGCATTGGATTTTTATTGAGTATTTTGAGTGTGCAAAGGTATGAGGTGATTTACGTTTTGAACTACCCCATGGCCACGAGAGGCTGAGTTTTAGGGGGACTGAAGACCCAGGAGAGAAGGGAGATTGGCTTAGACCAGGTAGGAACACCACAGGTACTAAGATGTGATGTCTGGAACTGAGGCATCTTTTGAAGGTACAGCTGATGGAATGGGTGTGGGATGTGAGCACAAGACAGAAGTCAAATGTAACTTGCAATTTTGGCTTGAGAAATGAGTGAATGAGTATCAGTTGGTCCAACAGGAAAAAGAAAGAGAGGAGTGGAGTCTGCAGGAAGAAGCTGAGAATTCTGTTCGGGATGTGGTAAGCTGTGTAGACCATCCCATGGGCAGTTGAATATACAAACCCCAAAGGCAGAAGGAGGTTGGAGCACAAGATAGAAACGAGGGTATGTTGTTATTGTTATTATACCATACTCTCTCGTGGCACTCGTGTAATTTGAGATTGCCTCACATGGTGCCTGGGTGATCCAAAGAGCTGGAGGATCAGCAGTTATTTCAGTCATCAAAGAAGGTCAGCTTGCATCCACTCATTTAAATTAGTAGCCTGTTGGCTGAAAGTGTCAAGCTGTTAATGCTCACATGAAGCCAGTTGCCTCCTTAATAATAATAACTTGTTTATTGATCATTGAAGAAATTTTTTCTAAACATTGTTTTGTTCTCTTTTGTTTTTTTTGTTTGTTTGTTTGTTTATTTTTCTTTTGTGTTTTTGAATTCAATATAGTCTCATTTCTTTGTGTTTACGAGGCAAAGATAGTTGTTCAGACACATAAAACAATTTTACTCTATTTTTATGTTTTAATTGTTCGGTTTAAATATCAGCAATCACAAAATCATTAGCCGTCTGGTTTGATAATAATTGAAAATAATTTCAGAACAACTAAGTATTTTTATCTCTTTTCAAGTCTGCAGCATTGAAGACTAAATCAAGCAGCTGGAGGGGGGCTGTCCTCTTGGGCCTTTTACTCTGATTCTTGGGTCACAAAGGAAGCTTCTGATTATAATTTGGCTTCCTATCTTATGCCTCAAAAGAATACACTAGTCTATCTGAGAATTATGATTCTCATTGAAAATTATTACAACGATCTTCTGAGATTAAATAAATAAATGACCAGACTTTTCACTGGAGAAGCCAAGATACAAGAGATGTCATAAGATTTGGAAGA
Organism: Loris lydekkerianus; assembly: GCA_963574355.1. Lineage (NCBI taxonomy): Eukaryota > Metazoa > Chordata > Mammalia > Primates > Lorisidae > Loris > Loris lydekkerianus. The sequence goes on from CAUYPK010112954.1 coordinate 3,989, forward strand.
AACATACCAAAAGGAGAAGCTTGAGAGACAATAGACTCAAACGTGCAGCTTCAACATCACCGATTAGAAATAGCAACAGAGATTCAACAGCCGATATTCAACAAGTGAAGAACAGCAGGTGTATAGCAGAAAACAATAAGAAAATTAAATACCTTTAACATTTAGCTGGACACCTGCCCCCACAGACACCTGCATTAAACTTAGGTAGTGTCTTTGAAGAAATGATACTCTTCCCTTGGGGGTTAATAGCTGCCTCCCTGTGCCTTATGTGACCTTGACATATCAGGGGGTGAGGACAAAGGCAAACTAAATGGTGTAGTAAAGTAGCCAAGGAGATATGGGGAGAAATTGTGATCGTATATATAGCACAGTCCAGGACAAGCTAAGCTTTTGATGATACAGTACTGGGTCTATTATAGCAATTTTTTTTTTTTTTTAATGTGCACTATACGGTAGGGAACATGTTAAGTACTTTACATACATTTTCTCATTTGCTCCTCAAACAATCTTCAGATAGATAGAAGTACCATCCCCCCTTTGGATTAATTGCCTAAGTAGTTTACTTAAAAGCAGCACAGCAGAGCTGTTTCAGGCAGTTCTCTTTTGGGTACCAGGGATAGAAAATCAACTCGAATAAGCATAAGGGGGAGAAAAAGTTAACTGTGATTCCCATAAGCAAAGTGTTTACACAGGGTGGTGGTACAGCTGTCTGGGGGCAACTGGAAGCAGGGCTGGAATGTGGCAGGACTCTGCAACTCCTCTCTGCTTGTCTTTCTCCGGGGGCTGCCTCAGTTCCTGCCTTCTCCAAAGTGGCTTCCTCCTCATGACAGTGAAGAGAGCTGCCAGGAGCTGCTGCTGCCTGTCTCCCCGCTTCACCCCCTGAGAGAGATGCCCTCTTCCTAAACCTGGACCACTTCTCTGGCCAGAGAGTGCTGCACTGATTGTTTCTAACCTCTGCGTCAGTCGTGGCCGAGAGGGACCCTGGCCCTGGAGTCCACCACAGACAGTGTGGATCGCACCAGCCTACGAAATGAAATTGCTTTCCAGACAAAGGCAAAGGGAAGAAGCAGAAGATTAAAGGAAAAGAAATGGGACCTCACCACCTAACTTCATGGGTCTGTTTGTTCTATGTGATACCAGAAAACAGAACAGTTCAGATTGTTCAGGTTCTGATCTATAGTCATTTGGGAAGCAGTGTCTTCATCCTCTCCCCGATATTAAGAAATAGGGGGTAGAAGTTTTAACCTTTGGGGTCCTAGTCCTCTAAGGATTTGAAGATGCAGAGTCAACGGACCACTGATTAAACTGTTACCTCTGAACTTTCAACTCACTAGCTTTGCTATGTCAAAAACCACATTTCTGCTTTGCCAGCTGTCACCTATGGGGGTCCATCAATGGGGAGGGAGGCGCTTCAGGGAGACGTCAAAGCTGGAGCAGGAGGTCGGGCCCTGCCTCTGCCCATAGGCCTCCGGTGGGTTTGCAGTTCCTGTGAACACCCCTCCACCCCCCCAACCCCCCCAATGCATTTTCACTACGGCAATGCCAGTTTGTTTCGGAAGCATCATTTAAGTTGGTGTGAGGAGATTTCAACACTCTCAGAACCAGCCCCAGCAAGTGCCCCAGAGACCCCCACAACCAGCTTACTGGTTTTCCTCCTAAGATGCCCCAGTACCCCTCAGGCTGCAACTTCTCAGAGATCTGAGTATCACGTGTGTGGGCCCCACCCCCAAGTTTCTAAATTTTATTTATTCCAGCTCCTTTCCTTTATTTTTCAACCCTGTGATTATTTAGAATTCTCTTTTTGCCTTTTAGAATTAACAATACTAAACTTAGTTAACAGTTCTTTATATCAAATCCTGTCTGGCAAAATAGCTGGTGTGATTTCTGTCTCCTAAGTACTTATGGTCATAGTCCCAGAAATTTGCACATATTACAAACACACACTCCACATACAAATTTAATGTAGTTATTGGTATGCTAAAATTTACCCGCAGCCACTTATGGACTCCATGAACTCAAATTAAGAATCTTGGGGCCTGATGCAGGACATGTATTTCAGTAATGGCCCTTAGGAAAGAATGTGAAAGTGCCCCATGTTCCAAGTACTAAACAGTCCTGTTTCACAAGGACATGAGTTTATCCAGGCTGTGTGCTGTTTCCTGAAAGGTGGCCATAGAATTCACGGTAAAAGATTGTTTATTCACCAGTTAAAAAAAAAAAAAAAGGTTAACAAATCATGATCCTGGGAGGAGGGAGGGTATTTGGGGGGCCCTTACCTAATGTGCATAATGCAATGATACATTTCAAAACTTCTAAGAAATGTGTATAATTGTGATGGATGTGCTACTTAGTTCAATGTAAGCATTTCACATTGTATATCGAAGCAATACCCTGAACCCTATAAATGTATCAATGTACAAAGTTATGATTTAATAAAAAATAATAATAAAATTTTAAAAAAATCGTAATCCTGAAGAATGTCATGGTCTTGAGGAACTTAGTTTTGATCACAGTGATTTTTGATTTTTTTTAAAAGTCTATTCTTGTAATGTTTTTCAACCTTTATTCTGGCAGGTCCCAATGAATCAAGTTCCCTTGGGCTTAAGTAGACTCAAGGTAAAAGCTGATATTAAGACCTTCTAGAAAGTTATGGGCCAGTGTCATGTAAGGAATGTCATCTTGTCCCTCTAATAGAGAGCTCCCAGATGAAATACATATTCCCCTAAATTGGGCAAGATGATCTCCTAGGGCACAAAAAAAGGACTTTTAGAGCTCCTACTTACGTCTACATTTTATCTCATTTTTTTAAATTTCTATTTTTGTGCATGTTTTATAATGTACATAATGCATGAGTTTGATAAAAACATGTACACATTTTACAAACAAAAATAAATACCTATGCTGTGAGTATAGCTTCATCTTTTACTTTTTTTTTTCTGTTTGTTTTGTTTTTTGAGACAAACTTGGTCTCACTTGGTCACCCTCCGTAGAGTGCTGTGGGTCATAGCTTATAGCAACCTCAAACTCTTGGGTTCAAGTGATTCTCTTGCCTCAGCCTCCTGAGTAGCTTGGATTACAGGTGTCTGCCACAACACCCGGCTATTTTTTAGATATGGGGTCTTGCTCTTGCTCAGGCTGCTCTCCAACTCATGAACTAAGGCAGTCCACCCACCTCGGCCTCCCAGAGTGCTGGGATTACAGGCATGAGCCACCATGCCCAGCTCAAATATTTTTCTAAAGATACCAATTCACTTTCAAAACATTTTGGAGACCACTGCTCTAATGATAAACTATTGCATGTTTTGGAGCAAGAATCAGCAAACTTCAGCTGTAGGCCAAATCTGCCTCATGTATGTCCCCCAAAGATTGGGGGGAGGGGATAAAAACAGTGATAGAAACTATATGTGGCCTACAAAGATTAAAATATTTACTATCTGCCCATTACAGAAAATGTTTGCTGAGTTCTGCCTTGGGATAAGCACATTCAAAATATATTTAAAATTCTTTGACTCTTTTCTTTCCAACTTGGGCCCATCAAAACAGCTCCAGCAAAAATGGGTGGCAAGAAGAAGGGCCAGTCTGCCGTCAACGAGGGGATGGGTGAGAACACACCATCACCATTCACAGGTGCATCACGGAGTGGGCTTCAGGAAGCATGCCTCTCGGGCACTCAGAGAGATCTGGAAATTCACCATGAAAGAGATGGGGACTCCAGATGTGCGCAGTGATACCAGGATCAACAAAGCCATCTGGGCCAAAGGCATAAGGAATGTCCATGTGCAGTTGTCCAGAAAATGTAATGAAGATGAGGATTCACCAAACAAGCTCTGTGTTTTGGTTCCCTATGTACCTGTTACCACTTTCAAAAATCTATAGTCAACATGGATGAGAACTAACTGGGGATTGACAGACATATCAAATAAAGTTGTAAAAACACCAGAAAAAAAAAAATGTGTGTGTATGTGTATCTAAAATTCTTTGAAAGGGTGAGGGAAAGTCCCCTTCTACTCTGTTAATGAAATTAGTACAAATGAGAAGGGAGAGTGGGTACAAGTTCACAGATTTGTGCTTGTGGTCTAACTATAGATTTTACAGATATCAGAACAATTATTTGAAGAAGGATGAAAAGTCAGGGGCAAGAGCAGCAACAGTGAGTGCACTGGTAACTTCTTGAAGGATAGTAAAGACTCTTGAGAGCATCCATTGCACCAGCTCAAAGGGTCTCACAAATAAGCCCTATTTCATGAGAAAGACACAAATAATCACGAGGTAAGTGGACTCTAGGAGTTTTACATCAATATCTATAATTATACAATTTTTTAATGACTGATGTGTAACAGGAGATTCTGGATCATCAAAATTAGGATAAATTATTTTCAGTTTCCTTTCATTAAGGAGAGAGAAATACATTTTAGTAACATTTCTGTGACAGAAAATGCCTGAAATAAATATTTCTAAATTTGCAAGTTAATTTACATCCAAGAAACCAGTCTGCACAGAATGACTTGATACCCAACTGACCTATTCTGACCATAATATAAAGATGGAAACAGAAGCTTAAAGCCAAAATGCTGAAAGCCGATTCATTGAAGATGCCCCATAGCACCTGTTAATGAAGAAGGGGAAATTAAAATACACCATGATTAGTCTACCTTTGCTAGGGGTAATAAGGCTTTCCAATAGGCCTATTAACCTGTGATATGTTCATTCTGTTTCATTTTAGAGTTCACCAAATACACTATTCACAAAGTCCGAAATCTGGAACCTAGGAATATATCTGTCCTTTGGCCACTGGATCAAGTAGAATTAGCCTTTTTAAGTTTAAATATAAATGACTAATAAAAAGTGTACATCAACCAGGATCTGTGACTGCCAGGACAGGAAGTTTGCATTGCTCCCTGAAGTACCATATTAGAAAATGAACAGCTTGAACACAGATCACATCTGTGGCAGACACTGCCTGTTGGTGAGCCAGTATCAATCCCACCTTCTTCCTTTTGAACAGAATTTTCATTTTGTTTGAGGCAAATGTGTAAACTCCTACCTAAAAATATCCAACCCCCCAGGTAAGAGTAGCCATGTAACCAGAATCTGCCAATTAATGGGTGAAGGGCATCCCTGAGAAGGGCGTTCCCTCCCGAATAAAAAGGCAAAGTTTGCAAGTAGAAGGCTCTTGAGTTCTTCTACAACTCTTTCTTCCTACAACGCAGATTTAAGCCTAGAGGAAGAGCAACCATGTGTGACCATAAATGACCAGACACACATGCTAAGGAGGGCAGAGCCACCTGTCTACCCCTGGCAGCATGAGAGAGGAGCAGGCCAGTTCTGGGAGGTCTATTTCTGACCTTCTTTTTATGCAAGAAAAAATTAAATCCTATAGTTTAAGCGACTGCTAATCAAATTTTCTATTACTCACATCCTTAAGTAATCCCAAATTTTATAACATGCGATTGTGTTAGGTACAACACAAATGTACATTCTAATGATTTCAATAGCTCTATAAAGAGGAAAACATTATTGCTCACTTTATAGAGCAGAACTCGATTTCGAATGCAGGTCTGATGGCCCCTATCATGTCTTTCACAGTATTAAACCCACGGCAATACAGAGATAATCGCTCAATCACAATTTTTTCCAAGGATATTTGCATAACAACCAGCCATAGAAGCTAAAGAGAGTGTCACTCTTCTCTTCTGGTCAGAGAGCAGATTCATTTAGTCCCTTCAGGTTAATAACATCTCCCTGCATCTTGAGGGGTGATTTTCTTACATTCCAAAGTAATAAAGGTAGTGTCTTCCTTAGGGAAAAAACTGGATGGGTTTGTCAGAAGCCCCTTAGAAGCATGAGGGTTTTCTAAACTCAGGAGTCCTCAGCAGTGATACATATGAAGCCTATGTGCACAGTGTCTACCTGGGTCCACATCTGCACCACGCCTGTAGGAGCTGGGGCCAAGTGACACTTAGGCAACTATGAAGCTCATGTATACACAGTCTACGTGTCTTTCGGCTTATTGTCTCCTTAACACAGAAATCTTAAGCGGGTGGAGGTGTTAGAAGTCAAGCCAGCAGCTCCCTTCGTCACTGCTACTTACTGAAGGTCTAGATGGCCACTTGACCACGGGCAGGAGGTCTTTAGGTAATCCAGGTGAGATGCCTCTTTTTGGCCCAATAGATGATGTTGAAATAATCAACAACCTGCCATTTCACTACGTCACACTATTTTCTTTTAAAGATATAATTATCCTGAAGTAGTACTAGCAGTATTTTTCATACTCTTTTTTTTTTTTTTTTTTTTTTAATTCTAGACTTTTGGCAGCATAGAGGGAAAAAATACCAAAATCATCCTCTGAGTCACTAGCAATAACATGAAATCATGATTACAATATAGCTCCTTGCAATTTCCAGAGAAGCCTCCCTAGTTATGGATACGGTCATCACCCCCGTGCAGCCTTTCTGCCCTGTGCAGCTGTTTGAACAGAGCTGACCCCTGCCCTGACGTTAACCACTTATATTCTCATGGTGCAGAATTTCCCAAATGTTCCAATAAACGTATGCTCTTTCTTTAATGCCAAAACTGCAACATATAATCCATTCACTCTACATCGCATCTCACAGAGCTCTGAGTGACAGTATTCATTTGAAGCAAAGACAAAACTTCAATAAAAGTTTTGTGTTAAGACTACAGGCGTGAGCCACTGCACTAGTAAACTTCAGAGTAATCCCAGCACTCTAGTAGGCTGAGGTGGGTGGATCACCTGAGCTCACAAGTTTAAGACCAGCCTGAGCAAGAGCAAGACCCTATCTCTACTAAAACTAGAAAAACTAGCTAGGCATTATGTTGGGCACCTGTAGTCTGTGGCTATTTAGGAAGCTGAGCCAAGAGGATCGCTGGAGCCCAAGAGTTTGAGGTTGCTGTGAGCTAGGATGCCACAGCACTCTACCCAGGGTGACAGAGTGAGACTCAAAAAACAACAACAAACAAAAAAACAAAAATGTTTTGTGTCATATAACTTAGTGAAGGGATATGGTTACTTCTCTGCACAATGGAGGATTGTGGTAGATATTTTTTAATGGCCCTGCCATTAAAGATATGATACCTTTCTTAAAATGGGACATATATATGGAACAGCTAAGAACACATCTGTAAGCAATATAATTACAAGAACAAATTAATGCAGTGGATATAAATCTCAGTTCACAATCCACGTGCACAGAAAACATTGAATTTCTTTATTACCTTGAAACAAACCTAAACCCAGTTCCAAGTACCCAGCCCACTGAGTTTTCCCTCTCGTAAGAACACACCGAGATTAGAAGGAGGAACGCCCTCAAGCCACAGCACCCCTGGTCCTGGTTTACTGGTCTTCACTAATCAATGCTAAAATTCTCATAATCTTGGCTGAGATTATTCCCCATGTCCAGGATTCCACAGATTCCAGGGACAAGGCTGGGGGGCTGCAGTGCCCAGAGTGAAGCCTGCCTCTGTGAACCATACTATCTTCTTCAAGAAAACTCTCCATCAACTTAAGAGAGCTAGTTTCCAAAAAGGAGTGAATGCCAGGACCAAGTCAGCTGTGGCCCAGCAACTTCTCTCCCCTCCCTGTTAGGGGAAGATCTGTCTGTGTGTCTGTCTGTCTGTCTCACCTTCTGCCCTTCTCTCTCACCTCCTCTCTTCTGATCCTTTGCTTGGACATCTTGTATCATCTCAATTGCAACAACTAAGTATTGGGTGGTAATTATTTTGTATCAGGCACCGTCCTAGGACATTATTATATTTATTCATCTAATCCTTATATAACTCTCTGTGATAACGCTATTATTATTCCCACTTCACAGGTGAAGAAACAGATGTGTGGAAAGGTAACTTAGTCCAAACTAACTGATTGCTAGTTTGGGTCTTTAATAAAGGTTAGAGGAGCCATGAACTTTAAGAAGCTTGTGTTCTTAACGTTCCCTTAATAGTATATTGCTGTAGAAGCTTTTTCACATAATGGCAACTATATACAAAGGTAGGACATGAATATGTTCTGGTTTCCCCCCTTCCAAAACCATAAATTAGCTTTAGCCATATTGTAGCAACCCGTATAGCCTATGGCTAGGAGGAGTGAGAGTTGTAAGTAACACGGGTAGTTCAACAATGAAACACCTTGGTGAAAAGGGCATGGGGAGGGATTTCACTCTCTTAACAAGCATGAGAGCTCGCCAGATGACAGTATTAGTGAATTGGCAGTCTCTATACCTGTGGTATTGTGAGGCACGAGGTCAGCCTTCTATTAGGCTGGAGGAGAAGGCAGTCGGAGACGTGCACATTCCATCACGGACTTGCTTACTCTGACTCTGTCCCCTCTCCTAATTGCAGAAACCCCAGCACAGCATCTCTGCTCAAGATCACTAAGCTCTGCTAAAGACAGCTAAGATCTATCTTTCCACTGCTAAGATCTATCCTTCTAAGAAGACTACTTTACTCCCTCAAAGACACTATCTCTCCTTTCTGCTAAAGTAAATAGCCCTCAGGCACCTAAGAGCAATTGTTCTTGAGCAAGATAACAGCATAGCCTCCGGGTCCAGAACCTGGATAAACCAGGGCCAGAGACCAACCGGTCCCAGGCCCTGACCAGTGGCAATGACACAATATTTTAAACACCATTCTACAAACCTTACAGAGTTGATAGTTTTTTAACTTAGAATCAATTTAGACAGTGAATAACAGTACCAGGCAGCAAAGGTTTAACTTGATTATCAAAAACAAGGACTTTTTCTGAATTTAATAATCAATTTTATCTGGACACAAGGGATCCAGATAAAAAGTGTATATTTATCCCACGGTGATGAATTCTACCAAAATTAATTTGTGGTTTTTGTAGGAAGCAGGGTCAAGAATCTTTATTATTTTTTTTAATTTATTTTTTTATTATAGATAAAAATATGCACCATAGATGTGGCCCTACCCATTACCCTCCCTCCACCCAAACCTCCCCCCTCCCTTCCCCTTCCTTGGTCCTTTCCCCATAGTCTTGTGGTATAGTTGGGTTATAGCCTTCATGTGAAAGCTATAGTTTAGCTTCATAGTAGG
>CAUYPK010112956.1:0-45090 GCA_963574355.1 Loris lydekkerianus
ACATTTTCATCCCAATATTCAACATAGCCTTCCTGGCATTTTCCCAGTCACCGTGGCATGACATTTACATTTCACATTTGCTGAGTTTCACCTTTGCCCTTGTGAGATGCCCCGTAGGTGTGATTCCACCAATACCCCTCCCTCAACCCCCCTCCCCCCTCCCTCTTCTCCCTTTCCCCCTTTCCCCTATTCCTAGGTTGTAACTGGGTTATAGCTTTCATGTGAAAGCCCTAAATTAGTTTCATAATAAGGCTGAGTACATTGGGTACTTTTAAAGGTGAAGCTATATACTTAGACATTCTTTAGTGTTTTAGTAACTTTGCATTATTCACACAATGGCTATCCTCAGAGTAGAGCCTGTACCTTCCTGTTTTAAAATACATCTAAATTTATTTCAGTATTTTCAGCATGTACATTTTCATCAAAGAGGAAATACCTCAGAAGGATCAAATGGAAACAAGAAAAAGCAACTGATAGTTTAAGTTAATTCCTTTGTTGGAGAAAATATTTTATATTTTTATATTTATGTTTAACATATTATTATGGTTCCCATGATACTGATATTTTTCTTACTTTCAATTATACATCTCTTAGATTTAATGTTATCATTGAAGAAATTCCAAATTATGACTTTTTGTTATCGTTTGAGACAATCTCTAAAGAACATGATAATCAAGAGGCTTAAATATTGGGATTTTAGAAATTGTTATACTAATTTGTAGTAACTTGAGAAAATAAACAACTCATTTTTTAAAAAAAATTTCTCACCATAGATAACATTAGAAATCTTGTTAATTTGAAAATATCATGCTAACAGCAGGTGTCCTTAAGGAACTCATGGAAGATCATCTCACACTGGGGATATAAAATTGGGCAGTTTTAGTGTTTTTTGTCTACCAGACCAAAATTATAGTCACTGAGTTCGATCAGAGGCAGGTGAAAAACTGAACTCGGGATCCCATCCTTCCACCTGGGTGGGAGGGGGTACAGAGGGGACAGTGGGCAGCACAGCCAGCTGCTTGCACAGACCTCCCAGGCTGACCCTCTGGCTTCTTTGCCAACCCTTCCTCTCATTCCATTGTGGAAATCCAAAAGAAAAGGCAAATAGTTCTTACTAAGGTTTTAAAAGGGATTTTTGAAAACATTTATTGATTTTCCTTTTGAAAACAGTGAAAACAACCAGTCTGTGTGCAACAAAAGTTTTTCCAGGCTCTCTCGTCTGGTCACCAAACACAGAATTCCAGGGCAGATAAGGCTGAAGATGTTTTTCCAATTGTGATTAATGTGGGAGAAAGAATGTAAACGCTTCTAAAATAAGGGTTTCCGATAAGGTAGAAATTTAATGTAAAAAATGGAAATAGTCTTCTGATGGACTGTATTAGTGGAGCAAGATTCTGTAGAGCTTAGAAAAATACATATATGATAGAAAGTGGATGTGACTGAATTTTTCCTCATATTTTCCTCATATTTTCCACTTTACAAAGCTTCTCGTATGTGCTTTACACCCCGTAGGTGAGAATGACTGTCCAAAACTAGGTCCTGAAGTGGGATCAATATCACATTTATAAACTGAAGAAACAACAGTTTTCACAAATGCCGCCCCAGCTGGAGCTGCTGAATGGGCATCTCTGAGCAAGTGAGCGGGATGGTTTGCTTGAGAAGGAAACAAATAGGAAGGAAATTGGAAATGAGAGTATGCTTTTTGCCAATTTAAAGGCTTTCATATATCGCTGCAATTAAAATATATTCAGAAGTAGTTGTTGAAATGCTAAATGATATCAGAAATTGAGAATTCTGTATAAATAACATTTTATGTTACACACAATAACATTTTGGAAACTTTTAGATAATCATTATGGTTTGGGGGAAACGAGACTTTCAACTGTGGCCATATTAAAACTTTCTCTTCTCTTATAAAATAATCAGTTTGATAAAATATCACAGCATTGTTTCTAGGAACATAGAAGTAACTACCGTAAACTTTACTAACAGATGCAAACTGCTCACAGTTCAGTACTTTGTATAAATTTATAATTTTATGCCATCACTATCAAATATCTCTGCCTGAGACCAGGAAAATGGATGATGTGGGTAAGGTCAGAAGCAGTTACCAGGTCCTTCCAGGGGAGCTCTCTGGATGTCCCCCCCTCCAAAAAATTCTATCGGACACTTGATGTACAAATAACACAATAGAGAAAATGTCACCACAACAGCTTAGAAATCAGTGTGGGCAATATGTTCCTAATTTTGTCTTAGAGAAAACTTATTTAACTGTGGAAAGTACCCCTGGAGATGGTTCATTATCAATGCCCTGGCCCCCCTTACGGTTCTTTCTACAGGTGCGCTGGCTCCACTCTGGCCATTTGACTTCGCTTGGCTTGTGTGCCGTGCTTTGGTCAACAGGTAGGAGAGACAGTGGAGTACACTGTATTTGAACAGAGGCTTGATATCTCTGCCAGCTTTGAAAGCTATATAGACAGGCCCCCTTCACCTCTTCCTCCTCCCGCCCTCATCCCAGCTCTTCCTTCCACCATGAGAATAACTACAGCCACCCGTTGCTCTCTGTAAAGGAAATGAGGTGAGAATGACTGTTGAATTGAGCCCTCAGAGTTGAGGGTTGGTGGCTGCTGCAGTAAACGTCCTCTAAAGCACAGCTTTTCCTGGATCTCTGTCGCGTTGAGATTATATAATATTTTCATTTCATTGCTCTTGCAAAGTTCAGGTATTTAAAGCCTGAAACAGACAATCCAAGGCATAGAAAAATACAGAAAACACACTTTAAATTCTGGAGGAAAGAAGGAGAAATCGTTGTAGCAGTATTAAATCCCACAGAGGAAAAAGAAATTTCGCTAAATCTGTAAGCCCCTGCCAGGGTAGAGATGGGCAGATACCCTTGTACCCACTTTGCTCTCGAAGTGGTTCTCAACCTTCCTGATGCCGAGAAACTTTAATACAGTTCTTGTGGGTCGCGACCCACAGGTTGAGAACTGCAAAAGGACTATTAGGCAGGGGCCAAACCTGCAGGTGGCAGACACAGGTCAGGAGGGCGGGGACTGCAGGAAAAGGCACACACCTGTCAATCACATCCATCAATCTTCTGGTAACACCCCACACCACACCTAAGCCTTCTCAGGACCAGGCTAATAAGGGAAACGAACCCTTTGTGAGCCCCTAACCTCTTTCTTCACTGGTGGAGACGGACCCATTCCTCTCTGGAATGTACCTTTGTATGAACATATTCCTTCTTGTCTGCAATAAAGACTGTTTTCAATCAGTCTGCTTCACCAGCCGTTCTTGCGACACTCCCAGGCTAGGGGTCAAAGAAGCAGGAAAACAGTCCCCTGAGATGCTTGAGCTGACAGGTGACTCACTCTCCCTGCATCTGTGATTCTGCCCTGACCTGGGACAGGCCCTGGAAATTAGTTCACTGTGGCATTAATCAATATTTCCTCAAGAGCCACTGTCCTGTGTATCTGTGTCCAGGATCTCTCTCTGTCTCTGTCGTCTCTATTTCTACCACTGATCCCATCTCTATCACTCGCCCTCTCTTCTCTCCTCCCAGCCCTGGGCCCTCAGAGAGCTTCCCTGCCTGTGGATCTGGACTCCTCACTCAGGGAAGACCCTGCTTCCACCTAAGTGAGTCTGAAATCTGTGAAATACTTGTGATGGGGGGCTGAGGGGTGATGCTGTTTTTTTTTTTATTTTTATGGGGAGGGCTCAGCAGCTCACGGCCCCACATCCAGGCTGCTGGACTTCTTTCCCATCTCCTCTTCCTAAACCCACCTGCGTCCACAGCAGCAGAGCTGTACCTGGGTCAGGGTCTAATGGAGCCCACAGCTACGGGCAGAATGTCTGCTGTGAGAAAAGAAGGTGGCAAAAAACACCCCCCTCCAAAAAGCAGCGTCTTCTACTTTGGCTGTGTGTGTGGGGGGGGGGGTGCATGTGCACAGGAGGTGTTAACATGGTTAAGGATAAAGGTGCTGGTGTCAAAATGACTAAATTTGTGTCTGGACCCCATCTTTCCTTGCTGCTAGAGTCAGAATATGTTATCCAATGTCTTTTTCTCATTCTCTTGGCTTGAAAAAATGAAAATAACAACTATATACCCTACTTAGGGTGCTTTGTTTAACAGAAACAAGCCCAGGCCCTTTTTAAGAACAATTATTTTAGGAAGTTGTTCTGTCTTGTGAGAAAATCACCTTTGAGGGCTCTAAGCCTTCCATGCAGCTGGTACCAGGACAACTCACCACCTCTCACCATCATTTTGTGAAGAGCCGAAGCCATCCACAGAAAATCTTGGTGTGGGTACCATATTTTACATCAGGGAGACACAGTCTAGGTTGTTAGGGCTACATCTGGTCTATAATAAAGTCAAATTTATAAACTCTCCTTCAACTTAATTTACCAAGACAAAGACTACCTGTGAAGTTTTCAGCCCGTATCCTACTTGATGTAAAGGCGATGGATGGAAGAGGATGTAGCAACCTCTGCAAAATCTTTCCCACAAACCTGAAGGTGGCACTGACCTTGGATTGGGAGATCTAAGATCTTCACTATGTTCTGATAGACAACTCCTGGGAGTCTTCCTGTCCACATTATCACCCAGACCACATTCCATACAGTCTAATTAAAGACTTTGTCAAGTGCATTACCGGTTTGGAAATATATCATTCTAAATGCTAATGTGGGTGCAGTAAAAAAGATACTTTTGTACATTACTGGTGTGAGTAAATATGCCTACAAACTTTGGAAAGCAATTCGGCGAAATGAATCAAGTGTCTTAAATTATTCATACTACATAAATTCCACTTCTATAAATATGTTCTAAGGAAATAAGCTGAGAAATTGACAACTGTGTTAATAATAATATCATTTGTAACAGCAAAACTGGGGGAAATTCAATGGCTAATAGAAGTAGGATTGACTGTATTATGATGTAGTTATACATAAAATATTTTACAGACATAATAAGTATAATTTAAAATAAATAATGGCATGGGGATATGTTTATAAAATAATGTTACTTGAAAAAAATAACTAAGACCAAACATAAACCAGAAGGTAATTTATATTTAAAATAGTATATATATTTTACATGATAAATTATCTAATACATACTGAGGGAAAAAATCTTAGAAATACGTATAGCATATTAAAAATTGTTATGCATGGGTTTATGAATTCTGTGTATTTTTTCCTCTTCATATATCTTTTAGTATTCCAAATTTCTGGGCATGTAGTTAATTTCTGTTCAGATAAGAAGTAAGATGTTTGAACTTTGCTGTAGTTTAGGTAGTCAAATTCTGTTGAAATACCAGTCTACTTATCACAATACAGTTTAAAACGAGGTTAAGCTGCAGTAGCTCGTTCTAATTAAATTTATTTTTGTTTCTAGCAGCCATTTCCTCTTATCAAGTGCTCAATAATCATTCACTTAAAATAGTTTGCCCATTGATTTCCATTAAGCTCAGTGATTTGAAGAATCTCCCTTCCAATAAAAAGATATTTCCATGTCTGCTAACACTTCAATATTTTGTTGTTGAACTGCTTTTAATATAAACATTAGTTTATTGTAGAATGAGTATAAATTCTTTCTTCTCTTATCTAAATTAATAGTTCTTCTTATTCAGAATGTTATCCAAAAGGCCTGTGTTCTTCAGTTTCAAGATTATGTTATCACATTGGTCTTTTACTTCCTTTTTGAAACGGAAAATGTCTGTCTAAAGGTCTCCGCTGTAAGGATCACAATCGGACATTATCTTTGTGAGCATCTTTGGCAAGTAGGCCGGCTCAGGACTTGCCTTGGTTAGGAATGGGAGGCGTGGTGATGGGCACGCGGTGCTGGCCCCAGAGCATGGGTTGTTTGGGGGCTGGCCCTGAGCGAGGTCATGTCTCGTTCCTACAGAGACAAACACCCAGTAGGAAGAGGAGTCATGGGCAAAGTCATGGATGCCAGGCTTCCCTTAAACAAGGGACATCCTGCAGGACTTGTCCCATCTTTCATTCTGTTGTATTTGACCACTGATGACACAACCAATTATGGTTTGTTCTGTGTCTTCTCCGTTTTTCCCATAGACTTGTCTTTGCTACAAATCTCTCCTCTGTGAAAAGACTTTTTAATAAAATGCCTATGTTTTCCTATTAGATGTGTAGAGAATAGCTTTTCTGCAAGGTTATTATTCTGAGGTCTACATGCCCTCCTCCCATTATTTTTGATACCTTCATGAAAGTTGCTAAATTTAAAAAAAGGCTCTTATTCCGGGTTAAAAAAAAAAAAAAAGAAAAAAAAAATCAGTTTCTTGCTTTTCAAGGCCATAACAATTTGAATGTGAAAACAAAATTTTCAGAAACTTTTTGTTTTAAATGAAATTCAGATGAATGGTCATCTGGGCATTGCATTTTTGTAAAGCAGAGGAAACATTTCAGGAGAACTTCGTGAAGTATTTGAATTTCTCCTCTTCTGTCTGAATCTTCGCCTCTTGTGATCTGCACCCAGGAGCTGCTGCCCTGCCTTCTTCTTTAAAGGGATGACTTCACTTAGGGAAGGTCCCTGAGGCTCTTCGGTTTGTTTGTTTGTTTGTTGTTTGTTTGTTTTTGCATGATTTACTACCATGGTTTAGCACTTAAAAACCAATCTTGATAATGCCCCTCTGTGCCTTTAAATTGAATTTACTGCTCAGCTGTATCCTCGAGACCTGCTGCTTTGTGTTAGCCACGCGGGTGATATTTTCTGCACATCAGAGCCTCAGCGCTGAACTCGCCCCCAAAGCTTCTTATATAATGCAGGAAAATTACCCCAACAAGACTTCAAATCCATTGCAAAACCATTAAGACAAGTGTCTGAAATATCAATTTCGCTCCTGAGAGAGGAAAGCCTTCTTTTTTTTCTCTACAAGTTTCTTTTCCCTTTTATTCCACATTCTATTTTATTTTGAATTGACACATAACAAATGCACATATTTACTGCATCCAGATTGTCAGTTTTTTGCTTTTTTTGAGATAGAGTCTTACTATGCTGCTGTTGGTAGAGTGCTCTGTTGTCACAGCTCACAGCAACCTCACATTCCTGGGCTCAAGCGAGTCTCTTGCCTCAGCCACCTGAGTACCAGGGACTATAGGCACATGCCACAACGCCCGATTATTTTTTAGTGATGGGGGTCTTGCAATGGCTCAGGCTGGTCTCGAACCTATGAGCTCAGGCAATTCACCCACCTTGGCCTCCCAAGTGCTGGGATTAAGGCATGAGCCATTGTGCCCAGCCAGATTGTTATTTTGATATATGTATACAATGTATGATGATAAACTCAAAGCGATTAGCATATCCAGCGCCTCAAACATTCATTATTTCTTGGTGTTGGAAACATTCAAAATACTCTCTTCTATTTAACCACAAATTTGCAATGAATTGTTGTTAATTGTAGTAACCCTGCAATGCCAGGAAACAAGAGAACTCCTTCCTCCTCTCCAGTGTGCTCTGACCACCTTCTCCCAGTCTCTGTTTCCAGACCCTTCTTAGCCTCTGGAACACTTTTAACTAGATCAATACCTTTTCTTTTTACATTTTCTTCTTTTTCCCTAGTTTTATTTAACATTTTTTTTCTTAATTATACTTCTTTCATTATTTGTAAAATATATAAATACATACAAGGTAAAGATATTTATCTGAAGTTGCTTATAGAGCATTCTTTCAGTTGTTTACACACAATCGTCTTTAACGTCACGTTTTATTTTAAAATATATTCCTATTCTTTTTGTTTATTTCCAGGCTGATTGCTATCCATTACGTGAGATGTTAAAAAAAATTCTAAAAGGTAAAAGTAAAATATCTCTGTAGTTTGTTTTTCTTAGGTATTTTTAGCAACAGTACATTTCCTCCTAAGGAAACCATTAGCTGAACTCCAGTTTGCCAGGCAGGGGAATCAAAGGATCCTCTAATTACAGAGGGACGAACTGTTGGAGCTCACTGCCCTTACTTTCTCATTTACCCCGCACTTACCACTGGGATGTCTAGAGATACTGTACTGTGCATGCCTGGAACAACACAGTAGTAAGGTCATGTTTTAGGGTATTCTGCATATTTGCAGCAGAGCTACATTGACCCACTGAACTATAGTAGGCGCTGCTCCTCGGCATCTGAGTATAAGACATTTCACCGTTCTACTTCTTGTCTGCCACCTGACAAAGACATGTATTTTGGTTTTTACTGTTTCCTTTGCTCATCCATTTTTCTCTAGTGAAGTATAAATGAATGAAATCATTCAAGGCTATCTCGTAAATAGGCCGCCACTGCAAATTCACGTCACCTTATAGAAAGTTTCTTGATAGAGTTTCTATCAGCACTTTTTTGCATAATTGGGCATTCCGGTATCATCAGAACTGCAAATGTGGACACAAAAATTCTAAGGACGTGCCTCAAACAATAGCTATCAACTGAGTTACAGACAGAATTTTGAGTAAGTTTTGGAAGGAAGATAAATTTCAGGGAATACAATCAATTAACTTGTATTTTCTGTCCAAAAGAATATAGCTGATAGGAAAATAGAATATCTTTATCACTTAAATTGATTTTAGAATGACATGTGTGTCAGAGACAGTTACCAAACTGAAATTACACAAACAAAATAATTATTATTAATCTCTGATTTAAAAAGTTTTTAGACTTTTGCTAGAAGGATAATTTCCTGTTTTCCATAGGTTTGGCAACTTTATGGGTTTGGGGACGTCCTGATAATGAGTTTATTCCTTTATATTTATAAAATGAGAGATGTTGAAGAATTTACATAAATGTCATTTAATTGTGTATTAGTCTTAACATATTTGTATGTATTAAAAATTGAAGAAAATTTTGAATTATTTTTAGAAACCCTTCTACTATATGAATATAATGTAAATACTTCCAAAATTAGAGTAAATTTGCCTATTTAGAATTTTTCAAGATTTCTGCAAAAATCATTGGTTTTTATTCAAAATAAAGCACATCTGGTAATGAGATGAGAAAAATGAAGCCATTAAAAATTCAGATGAGTAATGCACATTAGGATTTGATGGTGGGATTGTTTCCATTATCACCACCACCAGAGAGACTAGGTCAAGTTGAGTGAATTGGTCAAATAGGTACAGAGACATCTAGAAACATAGATGGTCTAGTGCCTACTATAAACAGCGAATGGAGGCGCTCTGGTGATGATTAATCACAGGCATTACCATCACGGTGTTGGCATGTATTGGTTTATCTGTTCAGCACAATCCTACTGTTTTTCAGAAAGTTTCCCCTTTCCTTATTTTACTTGAAATTGCCAAATCCACCCTCACACAACTACCATGGGAACCTCACAATAAAATATTGGGGCCAGGTGTGGTAGCTTGTGCCTGTAACACCATCAGTCGGTAGGCCATGGCAGACATTCAAGACCAGTCTGAGCAATAAAGGAGACTCTGCCTCTACAAAAGCATTAAAGAAAAATTAGCTGGGTGTGGTGGTGTGAATCTGGAGCCTCGGCTCCTCCGGAGGCTGAGACAGAAAGATTGCTTGAGCCTAAGAGCTTAAGATCACAGTGAGCAGTGATGATGCCACTGTACTCTAGCTCGGGAAACAGAATGCAAACCTCTCTGAAATAATAAGAAAAATAAAAATAAAGCAGGCTGAATCTCTTGAGCATATTTTGTAGGTTCAGGTGTGGACAGCAGGCACAGTCTAAACCAATAACCATCCTTCTCTGGAAATGGCTAAGAAACAGGACAAAAATATTATTAGTAGAATGCTCTAAGTGCATATATTAAAAGAGCTATTTATGGTGGTCATTTTTCTTCTTTCTATGAACTTCAGAGCACAGTAAGCAATACATTTTTATAAATAGGGTAAAATAGTAAAAATTATAAATAATAAATATGGACAAAGAACATTGAGAAAAGACATAAAACATCTTGACAGAATTTGATTTTTGTGATTTTGATTTCTGGTTCTAGTGGAAATTTCTATCCATATTCTCAGAAGGTATGCCAATTACCTTATAATAGATTGATACTTGACTCGCTCTTATTTGAGATCATTCAAGTTGTTTTCTTTTTGTTCTAGCCACTAAAACGTCTGGATTTAAACATCATTTCTGAAAATTAGCAATATTGTAGCTGAATAGCGAATGTATTCTCTTAAAATAAAATCTCTATATTATTTCATAGAAGCAAAATAATGGTTCATTTGTTTAATTTTCAGCTAAATACATTTGTCTGAAAAAAAGTGAGTATTCAAGTAAATATAGCATTTGCATGATATATGCTTGTCTATTTCTAATGTGTAAAACAATACTCACGGGGCATTTTACACAATAGCAAACATGGGAAATAATTTAAATACCCACATATGGAAAGGACAATGCCTGGTAGATAAACAGAATGAATGTTACAGGGCACTCAATATCATTAAATAACAGCTATAAGCAATATGAATGATGGTAATAAAATACACTAAAAAAACCTGGAAAGATTATATATGTTATTGGACACATGTTTGGAAATAACATTTGATATATGTTTGAAAGTGTCAAAACAACGGAAGTGTAATCCTGTATCTTAGCAATAGATATAGGTAAAATAAAGTCCTATAAAATTCTAAGTACGGAAACCATGATCCTGAGACTTAGGTGTGAAGAGTAGGAACATATGGTTATGTTAATGAATATTCTACTTTTTTGGAGTATGATAGAAAATAACATATTGGAAAAAGAAATAAACAAAAGTTGGTCACATATGAACCAATAATGAGACTGTGTCAAGGGGCAACAATTACTGTTAATCTAAGTCTGTTCTTGCTATCTATTGTAATGCAATAACAGACTTAGACATACAAAACATACCAAAAAATATGCTTTACAGAATGCTTGCAAGTTTAAGCAGAGAAAAAGCATTAAGATATAGTTTCATGAAATATTGTGAAAATATTGATGCTAAAATTTTTTTTTGATGCCAAATTTTTTTTAAAAGGAAAAGTCTTCTATAACCTATATTTTATATTTTAGATAATATTTTGGAAATTATTAACTACAGCATTCCAAATGGCTCCAATCTTGTAATATGTAAGACACTTTTTTTTTTTTTTTTCCAAAGTTGAACATGAGTGACTAAAATGACGGTCCCAGAAGAGATGAAATAAGGGTCAGGTGGTTATAATGAAAGGCAGAGACAGGCAGTAAGAAGGCGTTTTTGCCTCTGCTTATCTACCTAACTCCATTATTTAAAGCTGTGTCCCTGGAAATGTTTTTTCAGTTTACATGACTGTTTTTAAAAGCCAACATTTTATTCAGCATAGATCAGATGATACTGCACATGAGCCGTGAATTGGTAATTTATGCACCTGAATCATGTTTGAAAATGATGAGCAAGGTGACCCGCTGAATAATTGGCTCTCTCACTTCCTGGGCAATTTCACCTTTATTACCTCCGCATGAGACTTCCCACCTTGCAGCTCATCAGAATGGGAGCACCAAGAAGTTTGCTAGTGGTCTCCGCCACACATCGTCAAAAATCATGTGCCATTAAAGAAGAAAAAACGAGGAATGCTATTTTTCATGTACCTGAATTCTATTACCCTAAGAATGATCCTGACTGCAATACATTTCTGTTCACTGTGATTATGTCTATAAATAATATAATTTGGTTCCTTTGGCTCACTGGGTGGAAATTAAAGTTCTTTTTCAGGCCACTGACAACCCTATGCCAACAGGGACACCCGATCAGAATGATTGTACGTTAAACTAAGATGCATTCTGTTCTAAGCGATCTTTAAAAATAGGATAATGTCCCATCTGACAAGTCCACATAAGGTCAGAATCTTTTTGTTGTAAATTTTAAAATTCAGAAGACTTCTATTTCCCTTTCAACCTAATAACTATGTTATCTTAGGCCTCGGTGAGATTTTCACTCAAAATTACTAACAATTTGAACATGATATATTCATAGGATTTCGGGGATAATGCCATTGATTGCAATCATAGCAAGAATATATATTCTCAAGCTAGTTAGATGCATAGAAATTTGTAAGGGATAAAATATCTAGTGAAACTATGGGAACTTCACCCATTAGGGCACTTAGACCAAAGATTCTAATAATACGTAAAGAATTTTCAAAGTAAGACATTTATGGATGCATACTGAGATCTTAACTGATGTTACTCTAAAATATTGCAATTTTGAAAATATCAAGTTTCTTTGGCTTCTTAAACATTGCTCAGTGAAATGGTTTAATAATTTCTAGTATCTTAAAATGATGCCCAAACACTACAACCTACCATTCGCAGTTTTTGATGGAGTGGCCACAAAGCACAGCACAGCTGTATTTCCAGTAATCATTTTACAAGGAGCCCTCCCCGCTGCTATCACCAAGTCTTGCTCATCTAACCATTTTCTAAGTGCCTTTGAATCATCTCTTATGCTCCCACGTCCAAATAGTATTTACTCTTTCCCTTTTATTTCTCACCTAAATTCTTTCTTTCTTTATGTTTAAGCTTAAGATCCTATACTATCTATGAAGGATTGTTAGACAATGCTCTTCCAGAAGGATCTCTCCTGTGTGAAGTCTTGAAAATCTCAGCATCCCAGCAACTCATTTATATCTTAACGAACTTCTTCTTTAGTTGTTTAGACATTTGCTTAACAATCCTATTAGCCTCAAAATTTTTGGAGAGAGGAGACTGACATACTTTTTCATTCTGTATAACATTTTCCTTTTTTAATAAGATTTAATAGTAATATTTTCTGTTTCCCTCTTGTTTATCTCATGCCAGACTATCTTCCAGCCGCTGTCTTTACAGTGCTGAACAGGACTGATGTGGAATTTACTCCACTGAGCGTGCAGCAGTAACTTGTACTAGGTAGTTGATTAGTCTGTAGAAAGTATTTGCTTGATGTATACATAACTCTCAGGTTAGCTAAGTTCAATGGTAATGCTTAGATATTAATTTTTAATAGTAATCTTCCAATTGAGAATATCACATACTAGTCCAATAACCTCAAATTCCCCACAAATTATAAGTAATATGTATTTAAATTAATGGGGAATTTTTCTATGTAGGAAATCTTTTCATTTGACACAAACTATGCACATTCCAAGTCATCTTCTAGTTTCTAGCTTGAATTTTCATTACCTTGATTAATTTTTAAATAATTTATGATAAATGTTAAATTTAAAGGCTGCCAAATTTATGACAAATGTCAGCTTCTAATTTCAACAGTGCAAAACTCCTCAGTTTTTAACCTAATCAGAATGTTGTGACAGAGAGAGCACTTTTTAAAGTAAGTTGAAGATACCGTGTGGCCATTGGTACACAATATTAAAACAAACACACACCGATACTTGAGTATTGTTAAGTCACTTAAACCTGTAAGTCAGGAATCAGTTATTCCTTTTCCAAGAAAATTCACCTAATAATCTAGACGTTTCCTTATTTCTTTTGTTTCAATGATTGTGTTGCTTAATCCCAGAAGCTGCAGTTCTAAGAAAAGCTTTTGACAAGTGTTTCTGACCTGAACGAGAGAAACTGGTCACCAAATCAATATATGAAAAGAATACAAAGTGCAGAAAAAGGGATAAAAACTATTTTTAAACAATACTAATACACCACTTGGGGGAGGGACACAATTATAAGAGTGATTGTACCTAATAAAGGCAATCAGTGTAACCTAATTCTTTGTATCCTCAATGAATCCCAAACAATAAAAGAAACACAAATACAAAAGCAGATTTTTGAAGTGTATCCATAGTTTTTTTACATACCTCTGAGCAATGAAATATATTTTGAGATTTGTAGCTTATACAACTTAATTTTCTTTCTAAATCTACCATTATTTGTTAGCCATAAATTTGTCAATTATTCAAATAAACATATTTTAACCTTCAAGAATTAAAGGTGGTTGTTGGTGTTGAGAAAAAACACAAGATGAGGTCAGAATAATGCTCGAGGCACAATGTTCAATTATTTTATTGGCATTTTATTACCTCCAGGTGAATAGATTTACACTCCCTGGTTTCAGAAATGCAGTCATGTGTGTTGACCTTAAAAAATTCTCCATTTCGTAAACTTAGCTCATCCTCAAGAGTCATGTAAAATACGGATTGCGTAAAATAGTAGATTTATAATCAAATCTCACTCTCTGGATGTAAAATTTATGATGCAAGTATTTATTTGATATAACTTATATTTGGTTGAATATAAATAAAATATATGAAAAAATATACATTTAAGTTACACTGTCATATCACATATATAAGACATATATATATATACATGTATATGTAATATACATAATATACACAGAAGAAAATATTTACCAATTACATTCTTACTCACGCAGCAATAAAGTAGTACTGCCATCAACTTGAATATTGGCAAACTACTTTTTAAATAATGTTTTATCAAAATCTACCTAAAATTATCTGACGAAATTACTGGTTGGCTGATATGTAAATAAAACAGGTAGTGATAGTAACATGTTTATATGATAGTAACTAGTTTATATAACAGGACGTAGTTTGGACAAGGTTGTATTCATTCTCCTTTTTCTGGTTGTAGCCTAAATGGCTTAAGGTTGTAACATGAGGAAAGACAGACATCAATTCAATTACACGTGAAGATGATATTTTTAAAACTAAAATGTATTTAGAGAACTATTATAATGCGACCCAAATGAGCTTTGCAGCTATCTCATATTGGATTGGCATTATTATGTTTAAGAAAAAAAAAAAAAAAGATATGTGTTATACTGCTTACCAATGTTTTTTGTTTACTTTATGAAATAACAAAAATAACAATAACTGAAATATTGGCAGAAGTACCATTTATGAACTACTATCTGAGATAAATTATTTCTTCCCTGGAACTCAGTTTCAGGAATAATAGCGTGAATTCTAGAATGCTATTAATAAATATAGCCCATAAATGTTTAGAAGAGGGCCTATCTCATATGAAAAGGTCAATAAATGTTAGAAGTAGAATTTTTGACACATAACACATAAAACAGAAATGAATTCTATTCATAATTGAGTCCTGGGTTTAGAACTGAGGGCTTCAATCCAAGCTCAGTGGCCCACAGTGAAATCCTTTCTATGCTTTTCTATTAATGGAAAGCAATTCAATCGCCCCATTTATATATTTTTCTTTAAGTATTGTTAAAATGCATTCTTTGACCTAAAAGACATATCTTGTAGATGGTATGTGTTCACAGCATGCTGCTAAGTATGGGACGCATTATAACATGCAGAAATATGTCATGTCCTTTAGAAGCAGCCTGGCTGTGTCCTTCACATTCAAGTAAGTGTGAAGTACGTGGAGTACCCCACTTTATAGCATTACAATAAAATACTATTCACAGTATTATTGAATTTTAGTTAGAAAAGGGTTATTTTCACTTAATGTTTTGTTTAAAAGAAAAGAGAAACATTACATCAAGCATAGAACATGAAACTTCATTTCTTAACCAGGGAAATAGAGTTTTTCTTTTCCCTCTAAAAGATGCTTTTACTAAATCATCACTTTCAAATATCTCTGCTGTTAGTTTTCTTGTCTAAAGCCTCCTATTTGGCCATCTGCTGCATCTCCAAGCAGACTTTACTTTTAAGAAGCCTGTATATCTCAGTAGATAAAACCTTCACATCTGTCAGCAGACAAATTCCTACCAATTTTTTATCGTTAACATGGTCCTTTATTTAATATTTCACATATTGTATGATGTCAGTTCCAGAGATTGTACTGTCAATAATGAACCAAGCCAGTATCAGGAAAAACTCTTCGGCTTGGCACCCACAGTACAGTAGTTATAGCACCAGCCACATATACCAAGGGTGGCGTGTTCAAACCCGGCCTGGGCCAGCTAAACAAGAAAAACTCCCTATCCTATGACCCCCTAATGGCCTGTTCTCATAAATAATTAAGTTTGACTACTATAAGATGAATTAAAACATAAATGTGCACAAGGGCCACTAATTGTAGGGCTTTCCACCAATTTTTATGTAGAAAATCCCAAATAGAAGTCTCTAGTCACTAAGTCATCCACAAACCTGAAAGCATAATAATGTCATTTCTTTTCTTTCTTTTTTTTTTTTTTTTTTCCTCTTTCTTTTTTTTTAGATATAGTTACAATTTGTCACTCTGGATAGTGTCATGGTGTCAGAGATCACAGCAACCTCAAACTCCTGGGCTCAAGCCATCCTCTTGCCTCAGCCTCCCAGTAGCTGGGACTATAGGTGCCCCCACAACACCTGGCTATTTTTAGAGATGGGGTCTCGCTCTTGCTTGGCTGGTCTCTAACTCCTGTGTTCAGGAAATCCACCTGCCCAGGCCTCCCAGAATGCTGGGATTACAGCTAATGCACCTAGCCCGGCATAGTCATTTCTATCAAATAGCAAGAAACTACATGGAGTTATGTTTAAAACCCAATTCAAAGAGCTCTCCTTCCAGAAGTGCAATGTAAAGAGCTCTAAACACCCACTGCTCACAGTGGTACAGTTAATGTTTAAAATCGACCATTTAAAATCAATAGTATTGTCCTGGGGGCATATAGCAAACTAGGAAGTATTTATTAAGTAAAATGTGCTGAAGCTTTGGATGAACGAGAAGAGTTAGTGGCACTCGAGTCATGATATGCCCCTTCCTCTGAACCACTTCCTCAGTTTCATCTCGTCCAGCTCTGGAGAAGGGTGCAGAAGGCAGGGCTCCCTCACCACTAAGCTCCAAATCCCAGGAGATGGTGTAGGAAGGGGCTGACCACCAGCATCTCTCGTCCCCCCCCCTTCCCAGCTTAGAGCTGCAGAGGAGAAATGGCCAAAGTAAGTGTGGCCAAAAAGGGAGAAATTCCTTGCTCCACCTGCGCAACCCTACAGGGGCCTGGGGTCTGTAACCCTAGCAGGCCAAGAATACTTGGGCCACAGCTACCTTGGTGCCAGCCAGATGTTTCAGGAAAATCCCTGGATGGTATAGAAAAACCACCCTCCAAACTGAGAAGGGACCGAGAGACCAAGCAATGACTCTGACAAGTGAGTTATGTGATGTTGGTAGAGGTTACGTGCACAGGGCACTCAGTCACGCGTGGCAAAGGGTTTCTTCTGTGTAAAGTCCACCCAGTCTACTCATGAAAGACACAACCAGAATAAACACATAGGCACTCAAGAACATTACCGTAAAACACAAAGAACAAAAATTAAATGGAGTAAAAAACAGGAATTTGATGATAATATTTCGAAACTTCAATACCCTACTTTCAACATTGAACAGAAGAACTGGGCAGATGATGCAAAGGAAGCAAAGACTTGAACAGCCTCCTGCCCTGCTCTGTCCCTCTGTCCTCCAGCCCCGCTCTGCCCCTCTGTCCTCCCACCCTGCTGTCCTCCTGCCCTGCTGTCTCTGTCCCTCTGTCCTCCCGCCCCGCTCTGTCCCTCTGTCCTCCCGCCCTGCTGTCTCTGTCCCTTTGTCCTCCCACCACACTCTGTCCCTCTGTCCCTCTGTCCTCTGGCCCTGCTCTGTCCCTCTGTCCCCTTCTGTCCACATTACTGGATCATTGCCTTGCTACAGTGGCTCTGGAAATCCTGGTGCAAAACAAAACTTTTAGGGTATTCCTGAAACAGATAAATTATTCTCTTTACAAAGGAGTCACAAGTGTTTTTATGCGTTCTGTGTAACATTGGATATTTCCTGACCTGGATGGACAGCCTGATATTTTACGGTTGATTTGCCAATCACTATCGTCTAAATGACAATACTCTTCTGAAATGGAAATATCTCCCTTTTCTAACTTATTTCATAATGCATATATCATAAACTTTGAACTATATAAAATCTATGGTGGAATCATTTTTATAAAATGAATTTGGGTAAACTTTGGTATCATTTGAAATTAGAAAGCATGAAATTCATTGCAAACATTTAGATTTATCTTATGTATCTACATATACCACAGGTTATTCAAACACTTTGGCCGTACAGATTTTTTTGCTGCCATGAGTGCTTTTTATCCAAATAGCATTTTTCTACTTAGCAAAGCAAGAGGGAAAAAGAAAATTAAAATGAAGCAAATTTGTATAAATAGAAAGAACATAGAGGTTTCAAGTTACTTCTGCCAGCATGATTTTACTTCCAGAAAATGAGCATATTTAGATTTTGCACAATTGTCATAAAATTAATTTCTAATTTTCTATACTTAGGCAAATTTAAATCATTGCATTTTATTTAGATTCAATATGTTTTATTTAAGTAATATATTAACTAGCTAATCTGTTATTGTAGTTGATGTTATGTTGAAAAAAAAAGCTGAATCCAAGTTATGGGAAGTACAAATTCATACTCATTTGTTTTTTATTTACTTCAGGGGATTTTTGTTTTTTTGTTTCTTTCTTTCTTTTTGTAATAAAAAAGCCAGGTTTGGATTTTCTTTAGGATTTTTCTTATATTGTCTCTCTTTATTTCCTTATGTTCCCTAGCCTTTTCTCCTTATGTTTGTAAATGTTGTTCCCATAGACTGCCAGAGTTTAGTTATATATAATACCTTATTTTTTTATTTATGTATAAATTGCATGCAACTGTGAATTACAGCACTGCAGGAAGGGAATAATAATGGACTCATTTGCAGTGAAGTGGACTCATTATCATGCCAGCTGCTGATATTTTCCCACCCAGTACTTCCTGACAAACAAGGTCCCAGGGGAAAAGTTTCCGTCTGGCTAACGAAAATAATCTCCTACTTTAAAAGTCTCTTCAAATCTGTTATGCATTGTTTTTAACAATAATAATTTTTTAAAAATTCTATACTTCTTTTTCCAGTGACTGCTGTTTGTTCAATGGGTTCTCTAGATAGATGGACATACACATAAAATTAATATACATATTATTGTTTAATTTGTGATTAAATTTTGCATGTGAATTATACGTGAAATATAAATTCTCAGGAGATGCACCAGAGTTTATACATTAGCCTTATAAAATCTAAATCATTAACTTCGCTTTAGAATATAATAGATTATATGGCATACCGGCAGATTTAGATCTTACTATAGGTATGTGATGTATGTGCATTGAGGTGCATGCATGGTCTTCAGCCTATGTTGGCCAAAAGTCATTGCCACCTCTAAGCAAGGAAATGGCATTTTGTTTTCTTCTTTTTATGCATGGTTGATTAAATTCTGATCTTAAAACTTCTGGGATAAATACTTGCCAAATAGTGATCTAAGTATGATGATAACACCATATAAATAATGTTACTTGTATTCTTTCACACTTTGCTTCTAAATATACATTCTTGAACATGTTTACCATTAGCTCTGCCTTTAGTTTTCAGTAACCTAGAGAAAAAACAAAGTTGAGGGCTTTCATGTCTCTTTAAGCTATAGAACTCCCAGGTATAGTTACCCACGTACACTGCTATTATGTGTCGTGTTAAGCTCTTTCGTTCCTTAAAATGTTTTCCAAAACGAATTTGTCACCTACACTATGTTTCTGAATACACTGCAAAATGGTTAAAGCGAAGCATCTCAGTTCTGTTTTGCGTGAATCGCACATGATTTTGTCTTGTTTCCTTCTTGTCCTTTCCCTCACTCGGCACAGTGCACCACAATATCTAAGGAAATAAAATCTTCTCAGTATCAAAATAAGAGTGATAATACTTTCCCTATGTTTAGCTGAAACAAAAACCTATATTTTGAAAGATGGTTGATACGTTCAGAAAAATAATAGCAGAATCACTGTAGAAAATCAAAAGTAACGTATTAAATTTTCCCTGCTACACTGAGGAGAACCTTTTCTTGAATTCAATGGCTTTGGCGGAAAATATTTTCATGCATTTGGCACACTTCAAAATGCTATTCAGACAAAGACAAAGAAGGGTAGAGAGTGTGTGGACAGTTTAAATTAATTCACAGCATATTCAATTACGTGCAAATCAATGAACTACTCACCTCTTCGTGTTACAGGAATGGGTCAAAGGATTTTCCCATATCATACTAAAATATTTATGAATTTTAAAAAGCATTTTTAATTGCACAATATGTTGCATTTTGATATAGTTTAAACATCTGATGATTGTATTTTAATTTTTCACCCACTTATTGGAGGCCTGTAAACCAATTTTCAGGAAAAGATTGAGTGAAGAGAAAAGACAGGTGGTGGTTAGAAAGGTCTGCATTGTTTTCTAATAACCTACTTAGATTTCTCAAGTCTAGTTCACACCTATCATTTTATTTCTCATATAAAACAGTATTATTCCCTAGGAGAGTGAAATAAATGTACACAGAGTATTTACTTTTGAATAAGAAGCAAACTATTTTTAAATAATTAGCTCAAACCATACGGTGGTGCAGTGTGAGTGATACCTATGGATGTGCCAGTGGTAAATGCTGGTGTCAATTTGCGTGAGATAACTTAGCGGTAGGAGCATCTGGCTCCTTGGCAAGCACGTTAGGCATGTTTCTTGGCACCAGTTAGTTCCCTTTATTTTGATCACTTGATAATACACTTTTAAAGGTCTGTCTGTGGATAGCATTTAACCTGTGCTTATTTCTTGTTTTCTTTTTAATCAAAGAGGTTCTTATCAGGTCAAATGCAGTATTTGTGTGCACATATGTGAAATCTAAGTGCCTAAAAGCTTTAATAGTCCAATAGCCCGAAATGTGGAAAACATTTTGAGGTCTTATGACTGTAGAAAACTGTTTTCAAAATGGGTAACTGTATGAAATACTATTCTAAGTCATCATGTAGAATGTACTTTATAAGAAGCTTGATCTATCTATCTATACTTAAAAAGAAATATTATAAAATGTATCATTGAAGTTTTCAGTACCAAACATAGGTAGGAAAATCAAAACAGAAGGCCACAGGATAGATACCAGGTTAACACATGGTTTTTACCTATTAAGATCTGAACAGAATCAGATCCAGTCAGTTTAGTTGTGAGAAAATCAAAGGGAGTAAAGTAACTTTAGACAAGTTATGTCAGTCACACCGATACGGCAAATTCTCGGATAAAGCTTTTCCTGAAAGCCTTGCTTTGATCTATATGTGAAATTCGACTTTTTAGTGTGGAAGTGCTAATTTCAATCTGTAATGAGGAGTTTGCTGTTTGGGGATTTTCTCTAAAAATTGTGATTAAGCATTTGATATTCAAAAAATCCCATCATAGTTTATATTTATGTAGATATATGTTTATGCATATAAATATACACACACGTGAATGTTGCTGTCTTTAGTTATGAATGCACAGATTGGATTGAATCATGGGCTAACTTCTTTATCCTGGCCTGTATCTGGGCACACTGCTGTGAAATCTCCCCTCCAAAGGTGAAACTTTTTTACTCAACCCTTCATTGGGGGCCCAGCTCTTGATTGGTGTGGGCAATGAGATGTGAACAGCCGTGATGTCCGTGGAGACTCGATCCTCACCTGTACAGTGAGGTTCTTTTGCATCATGGGAGCTGTCCTGACCACAGCTTCACCTGGACCTCGGTAGAATGCAGGGATAGTGCAGCGGGTCAGTCCTCAGCTTCCCAGCCAGTCCAGGCTAAAGAGCAGAGACATGCCGGCTAACCCACAGATCCATGAGAAAAATCCTGCCAGTTTACCACCAAAAAGTCTGTAGTTAGGACACAGCAGAGTGATGCAACATACTTTACGTTTTCAACACATTTGCTTTATGCTCAAATGAATTAAATATTCTTAAACTTAAAGTAGTATAGTTAATACTCCCTAATAGGCAGTACTAGTATAGTTTCTATCTAACAACTTGGCATTTATTTGTGTATAGTTGGGACAAGAAGATCTTCCTCGGCAGAAAAGAAAAATGTAAGTCACATAAAGCAGAGGAAAACTTGAAGTCAGGAGACAAATAAATGGGTAAACACTCGTGCAAAATTTGTTTATAATAAAAGAATCACCAAAAAACTGAGTTAACATATTGTAATCTATGTTGAAAGCACACATTAAAAAGAAAGTAGGAACTGAGAAATGATAAAAAGTTAATATACTATGAATGTCTACAAGTAGTTAAGAATAAATTAGTATGCTCGGTGCCTGTAGCTCAGCAGTTAGAGCCCTGGCCACATGCACCGGGACTGGTGGGTTCAAACCCAGCCTGGCCCTGCTAAACAACAATGACAACTACAACAAAAAAATCAATCCAGCATTGTGGCGGGCACCTGTAGTCTCAGCTACTTGGGAAGCTGAGGCAAGAGAATTGCTTAAGCCCAATAGATTGAGGTTCCTGTAAGCTGTGACACCACAGCACTCTACCTAGAGTGATATAATAGTGATACCTGAGTTTCAGGTTCTTGGTCTCGGTGATTTGAAGAATAAATCCACGGACCACAGATCAGTGGTAAGACAGAATTAATTTACAGAAAAGAATACGAAAACACTAAAGCTCCCAGAGAGAAAACCCAAGTCTGAGAGAAAAGCGTCTCTCCCGTCTCTCTCCCTCTCAGATATATGTAGGTGCACGGGTTCCTTGGCCTTGGTATGAATGGACACAGTCTTCAGCTGGGGCACAGTGAACGAATGTATTAATTAATAGACACAGTCCATTCAGGAATTGAGGCCTAGGAAACTTACATGAAATTGACCTAGGCATAGGAAATGGGGGTTCTGTTTTCAGTCTTAAGTGTAAAGGGAAGGAAACACGGAGGCACCAGTGTCTCCCCACCAGTTGTTGGGTCCTTTTGGCTATTGGAGCCTCCAGTGGGGGTGGGGGTGTGGGTGGGAGGCAGGAGGCCCTCCCCCTTGCCTACCCTTCAGCCTGCTGTTCCTCCACCGGCTGCCCCGAAGGAAGACCGTCAAGGGGGAGGTGGCAGGTCCTCCAGCTCAGCTCAACTCAACTGAGCTAGCTGGGGCACCAGGGCACCACCTGTCCTGTATCAATAAGACTCCTTTCTCAAAATAATAATGATAAATTAGTGAAGTTTCCAAACAAGTAATTCATGCAAAAGGAAATGCAAATAGTCAAAAAGCATGGAGTTACGACTGAATCTCACTAATAGAAAGAAACATGTCTGTTTCACCAGTTGTATTGACAGTAATAAAAAGCAAACATCATTGGTAATATTTTGAATGGCAGTTGTGTGAGACAGTGGGTCATTTGAAATGTGAATTGTTGCAAACTTTCCAGAAGTGGAATGACATACTGAAATAAAAAGAAAAGAGTATAATTTTACCCCTCAATAGCAGTCTTTTTTTGGGGGGGTGGGGGGAGAGGCAGAGTCTTACTATGTCACCCTTTGTCACCCTGTGGTAGAGTGCTGTGGTGTCACAGCTTGAGCTTAAGCTATTCTCTTGTCTCAGCCTGCCATGTAGCTGGGACTATAGACACCTAACACAACGCCAGGCTATTTGTTTTTTGTTGTTGTTGTTGCTTTTTTTTTTGTAGTTATCATTGTTGTGTAGCAAGCCCAGGCCGGGTTCGAACCCGCCAGTCCCAGTGTATGTGGCCAGCATCCTAACCACTTAGCTACGGGCATCAAGCCCACAATAGCATTCTTATTAAAAATACATAAAATATATATTTATGTAAAATACTATTTATATAGAATCTGATATTACATTCACTAAGTGAAAAAGTATGTAATATATACAATTTTATTTTTACATACATAAAAGAAGCATAAAACATACTTGTACATTCATATATGTAAGTTCCCATATGTTCATGTGAGCACAGAGAGATATGAAGGGACTATATTCATTAGTTAACATTCTATTGTTTTCTTTTAAACGGGGAGGAGAAATTCCCCGGAGCTTTCTGTTACTTCTACTGCTTTGTTACAAGCAGGTAGTATGATGTTATATTTACAAATTAAATAGCAAACCTGTATGGCAGAAGCATGTATTTTTGTGATAAATTCCAAAACTACCTGTCTAATTATATCCATTAATTCCAAATTGTATTAATTTAAATGTAATTTAATATGCATGGCAGAATGAGGAGCACTAGAGATAAAAGGGATGTAGTTAGACAATATCCAGTGATGAAAAAAGTTGAAATTCCCGCCTCATGCAGAAGGAATGGTCTTAAGAATTATTGCAACATTATCAATTGCTCTTGCCTTGGTGAGTTTTATTAATCTTAGTTCCAATGGAATTACTTTAGTCCCTCTTCTACTCCACATCTCTTGTTTACTTTCTCCTCTCCTCTTCTTTCCAAATGTTTTATATTTATTGTCAGTAAAACTGAATTGAAAAATAAAAAATTTTTCAAATCAATAGTATCACTATCTCATCATTCGACAGCTGAGATTGACTTTTAGTTCACTTCCCTGATCAATATCAGGGCACCTCACATTGGCTGGTATTGAAAATAGTTTTGATGACTATATTGTTAGTTGGCCTTGCTAGTTCAAATTAGTCAAGAAGCTCTTTTAAAAACTTTTCTATGACTTATTAATTTTTTCTTTGATGTGATGTTAATATTCTTATATTGTATTCTTTAACAAATAATAAATTAGGAATATAAACTAAGAAAATTTAATATCTCTAGTGAATTATCTAGTCATATTCTGGGCCTAAAATTATAAAATATTTAAACACGAAAGATAAATGTTCTTATCAGAATATTTATTATTAACTCCATTTTTCCATATCAAAAGAGCCATCTTTGACTCTCAACTCCTCAGACTTAAAAATCCCACGTGAAAATTTCCTCTGAGCTCTATTTATTCTAGTAATGATACTTTATTTTTTAAATTTCAGATTACTATGAGGGTACAAACAATTAAGTTACATTGTTTGCATTTGTTAGGTAAAGTCCAAGTTACAGTTGGACTGTAACTTCACAACTTTACCTAACTTGACCCAAAATAGGACTGGAAGCTTCAGACATATTATATTTAAATTAATGGCAAAACTTGACTGGAAGCCTTCAGACATATTATATTTAAATTTCTAATAGAATTTTTAATCCTGGATACACATTAGATTTATCTCAAGAGTCCTGTAACATCAAAACATCTCAGAACAGCTAAGAGGGATATGGAGCAATCCTTATGTCACAAAATGTAATTTTTTTTTTTTTTTTTTTGGTCCAGAGATAAAATAAGTTACTGAACAGTTTATTCTGTGAAATAGAAAATACTTGATCCATGATCTAAAAAAGTCTTCCCTTATTTTCTCATTAAACTAATTTTCCCATGCTTTGGTTACCTAATATTCCCCTTCTAAGGAGCACCATCTTGAATGGGGGCCACTCTCTTTGTTACAACTTTGAGAATATTTGGATCAAAGGTCCCTAAGCTTCACAACCTCTTATGCTAATTCTCTTCCTCTAAATGTTATTTCTCACCTGGCTTGGAATCAAACCTGCAGAGCCCCAACTCCCTTGTCATGCAGCGCAGTACAGATCTACATGCTAATTATTATTACTTTACACAGCTAAGACCAGTGCTCACAGATTACCCACACCTACACTGAGTCTCAAATGTCTCTTTAGTCAGCAACACATTCATTTACAGGTCGTGTAAACTCCCCCAATGAAAGCACAGAGCTTGTTTTTCTCTGCTCATGCTTCAATTTCCAGCTCTAATGTATAGTGGAAATTCAACAAGAATTTGTTGAAAATGTGGTAAAAAATTATACATTTTTGAACTCTATTTATTTATGTTATCCCATGAACTGTCCTGTTCAGACATCATCTATTTTTAAATAATGTTAAGATGACTAGCTAAAGTGATTTGTCTTTCACATGTAAGTGTGAGTGATTATAAATTGGTTTCATAGTAGTACTGAGTACATTGCATTTTTTTTTTTTTTCCATTCCTGAGATACTTTCCTAAGAAGAATATTAACCCAGGATGAAGGAGGGAAGGGGAGGGGAAAGGGAAGGGATAAGGGTCAGTGAATAGAAGGAGGGTTAATGGTGGGACCACACCTATGGAATATATTGCAAGTACAAGTTGGATCTATCAGGTGTAGAACACAAATGTCTTGACACTGTAATTGGGTAAATGAGGTGAAGGCTATATTAGTAGAATGTAAGCACTCCAACTTGTACAAATAATCAACGTATAGAATCCCACAATGGCATAAATGTATTCATGATCTATGTACAAATGACTTAATTTAAAAAAAAAAAAAAAGAAAAAAAAAAGATGACTAGCTAGAGTTGTGACTGAAATTGAAAATTGCCTTGTGAGTGTTAAGTGACAATGGAGGTTTTGTGGTACACATCTTCATTGGGGGGTAAAGTGCACTGTGGAGATTAAGGCAAGATGAGATTTCTCCTTAGTGTTTTTGGGGAAAAAAAACATTATATTTGATGGTATTGATATCTCCAGCTTAAATATTGCTTCTTTTCATCTCTGCTTAATGATTTTATTTCTCTGTAATTATGTACATTGTATATTCTTCAATTATCCCATGCTTTTTAAAAAAACATATATTCGAAATGATATGCAATATCCGATTTGGGCCTGCTCGATATTGACTATAGTATCTTTTCCAGATACTTTGGCATGGCCACCAAGTTTAGATTCAAATTCATGCCATTTTGAATATTTTATTTAGTTCTTTCTGTCTCGTCTGCTCCCTTTGTTGTGATTTTTTAGCCTTCATTTTTATTTCTCTATATGTTTTATCCCTGCCTCAGATTAATTATTGCTTCTAATCCCCTGATTACCTGTTTATTAGACAATTCAGTCTTTGATCTTTTGAAGTAGTATTTATTTAAGGAATGATGATTTACCAGGCACTGGTGCTGGTACAGAGTATAGTGCAGGACTCTACCATAAAATGTAAAGAAAGGAAAGACAGAAAAAAGCCCTAGGTGAGACAAGAGTTCAACAAATTTATTTTTCTAGACTCTGCATGGTGTTCACCATTTTAAAAGTTCACCCCGCTGCCAATGCACCCTTTAATATGTATGGCTATGGCCTTGACCTTGACCACATGTCTGCAGGCGCATGTGGAGTAACATATCCATTTACAGATGGCACCAAATTTTCTCTCCTATTTTGAAGGAATGAATGTCTTTGTCCTTCCCAAATTACCATATTGAAGCCCTGACTTCTGAAGGGATAGTATTTGGGTACAGGCCTTTGGGAGTAAGTTAGATTTAAATCAGCCCATGAGGGTAGGGCACCCTCATGGGGTTAGTATCCCCACAGGAGTAGAAAGAGAGAAGAGCACTGTCTCTTTCTTCCTATCATGTGAGGGCACAGCAGGAAGGCAGCCAGTTGCCCTAGAGGCAGAAAGAGGTTTCCTGACCAGAACCAAATCAGCCAGGACCAAGGTCTTCGACTTTCCAAAGGCACAATTGTAAGAAACAAATACCTGTTGTATAAACTGCCGAGTTGATGGTATTTTGTTATAGCAGCCCAAACTAAGACATCTAACAATAAAATAATGAAAGAATAAATAAATACATACATGCATACAAACATGAATTAGTCAAGGCATAACACAGACTATCTGTGCCTTGGGAGGATCTCTTTAAGTATTTTCTGTTTTGAGAACAATTGAACCATCTCATCCACCTGTAAAATTTAAGATTTTATTTCATGGCTTCTTATAATCAGCAAGAAATTCAGATCATACTCCATTTTCCTTTCCAGTAGTTCTACTGGCTAAAATAGAGTCAATGTTTTCTCATCTCTTCCTGCTTCTCCACCTGCACAGCTAGCTCACCATGAGTGATTAAGTCGTCATCTATATCAGCTGAGTCATAAGACATAATTAAATGGCCACCAGTTGACATTCTCAATTGATCTCTTTATAACCTGTGGATAAAATAGCAAATAGTTTTTTTCTAATTAGTATTCTAGAGCTAATCCCCAGACCATCACTGTGTTCCTGAGGTGGGTTTCTCTTCTTTACCTTGTTTTTGGAAAACAACTGATGAATCTGAAGTCTCCAAACCATCTGGATTAGTTTGGAGACTTCAGATTTTACCCTGGAAAACAAGAAAGATGAAATGTCCTTTTTGTTAAGCTCCCACTCTAGTGGGTGCAAGTAGTGTGGTTTGCTGTAGATCAAATCTATGCATAAGTTATGGGAAAGGCCAGAAGAAGTGCGAGAAACATAACCAACGCCTTGCCCTTTTCACATAGGTCACCTTGTGAAGTTCCAGAAGGACCCTGCTGGCTGGGCAGGTTGCCGTGAGGAGCTGAGTGTTGAGCTGAGCAAGCTGACAGTGGATGCTCTCTGCCGTGGGTGATGCTTCTCTTGGCTCCTGCTCTGAGTTTTATCCCAGTGAACAATGGGTTGTGCGGAGGCATTTCCAGCTTTTGGATACATAAAGTTGTGAAGCAAACCTCCACGTTTCCTCCCGAGGTTCTGTGCTACATGTGAGTGTCACCTGCTGATGACAGTAGTTTAGGTTTCTGAAGACATGAAAATATGAAAATAATGGAAAACTGGAATCTCAGCATTTATGTACCACTCTATATCTTGATACATAAATCATTTTCTAAAACATGAATATATGAATCATTATATTGTTAATGTGAAAGTGCATTAAGTAGTAGCATAAATGGACAACTTTCTAACAAAAGTTACATGAACAATCAGATCTCACATGACTCGATTAATGACATGACTGGTTTGAAAATTTTCACACAAAAATGTCTCCTACTTCTATATATTTCTGTCCTTTATAATGATATGCTTAGAGAAATGCATTTGCTAACAAGGTGTAGTAAAAATAATTTTGTCTTTAATTATTTTCCACTCGTTGTACATAGTTTCCAAATACTGACTCCTCAGTTTGATTTTTGCAGTGTCGTATAACCTGGCCCCTGAGCTTCTTGAGCTTCATGCCACAGCTTGAAAATGTTTGCCATATTTTGTTTGTTTATTAATACATTCCACAGACCCAGAATGCAATTTTCCTATGTCTAGCTAAGCAAATCATTCCCATTCATCAACACTTACTGTGAATGTCACTTTGTTACAGAATCTTCATTGCTAGTTAAGGCCAGAGAGGACTATCTCTTAAAATCTTTATGCATTTCGTGACTATCTCATCACATTCAGCTGGTTGAGTCCATTTCACATCCTCCCTTTTAAGACATGAGCAATTTCAGACTCAGGATGGAGTCATTACTCATTTGCACAAGGCAACATTGCATAGCACAATGCTATGTTAGAACGGGTACTTAATAAATCATTAATAAAGAGATCATCAACAGTATTACTTGGCCACAGACAAATGCCAATCTTTTTATTTTGGGGTTCTGTAAAAACCACCTTAAACGTTTTCTCTATTGGATTGCCATTCAGACCATCGCAGACCTAATTGCTCTGCGTGCTGCAAGGGCTCTTGAATAGGATTTGATTGAACACTGTGAAAGACATTGAGATATTAATAATAAACCAAAGGACAAACCAACTGGACAAACACAGTTAAGGTAGTGTTAAGACACTCAGGGCAGTGTGTTGTGCGATAATCAGTATACTTTTCCTTCGATTTGTGAACTCATTATCTTTTAGAAGAACGTTGGCTTATGTTACAAGACAGAATGAAATAGTTTATAAATTTAATTATGCACCACCAGCTGCAGGTTATTCAGGTTCTATATCAGATGAGATAATACATTTATAAAAAATAAATTATTTTGATTAAAATTTCATGAAATTATTTGAAGTAGACCTACCCTCAAATCTAATTCTTACAGAGGTTATCTAAAATTCCTTGCTATGAATATCATGTAAGGGTGGGAGACTACACAAAAGCCACTGAGTCACACCACAGCACCACTTGTGACTAGACAAGGCCCAGGTGTCCTGTAAAAGAGACATGTTACTACTCTGTGGCCACCTTCATTTTCATAAAGGCACCATTCTGTATATCTGGTATCTAACATCTCTAAATAATTTAGTTTGCTGAGAAAAATTTGAAGGCTCTAGTAATAAGCAAAATACAAATTCAGAAGTATTCTACTGGTATATGGCACTTACACAGATTCAGCCATAGAAATTCTAAGACAAATGAGATCAGTTCTGGAAGACACGCCCCACCCCCATGGCTACTATTTCTATAGCTCATGCTAGAAGGCTGCGGGATTGGTGGTTAGCATATGAAGGTTTATTTATAGCGATTTTTACTAATTTCTGACTCTTCAAGTTGAGTTCACAAACTGTGAGCTAAATTACAATAAACCGAGAGACATCTTTCAAGGATTAACATCAGCCAAGAGAAAAAACAGGGCAGCATTCAGAAGATGATCAAACTGAGAGCGTTCAGCTGTGCTTCCCTGTATGACTGTACATGGAGAGCTGCCAGTCCCTGGGTTATGAACAACACAGGTTCTGTAGCTTTGACCTACCAACTTACTTTGTACGTAAGTTGGAACAGGTACATTTACACATTTACCTGTTACTTGTAATAGCCTCCTTCTAAGTGCAAGTTGTATATAAGTGGTATGTTTTTAACTTGAGGACTCTCCTGTATTGCTAGCTGAGGAAGCTCACCACAGTCTTGCTGGGCATGGACTTTATTGGCTGTCTACCATACAGGAGTGAGTGAGTGCCCACAGGATGTCTTTCCATCTCCAGCCCTGCTGGAGGTCAACTTAATCCACGTGATGCAGTGTCCCTAACCTAGATCACATTGCTGGTGTGGTTCAGAGCTCTCACTCTAGATGACTTTGTTACTATCTGGGTATCCCAAAGAACCCAGGCAAACAATGGGATTCCATCAGGCATGTTGTTCCAAGGGCTTAAAGGGTTTCACCAGAAGCCTAGGTCAAAACCAGACTTCTCCTTTGGCAAGCTGAAAAACCTCGGCTACACAATATCTGTTTTCATTGAAGTGATCAGAATAACATTTATGTGAAAAATTAATATTGGGGAACATGCCCATTGTTTAGATAGTTGGAATGCAATGCCGGTATTTAGGAATTAGGTTTTAAACAGTTTTCTCGGTTTTATTTTCAGGAGATTATTTAAAAAGATTAAATTGTTCACTTCCAATATCATGATGCAGAGAATACCTTTGAAATAGGACTTAAACTTTAATTATCATATAATTTTTTTATTTGAAATTATAAAGCAGAAAATGTCCTTAAAGCATTCTTTTGAAGATGAGTGAATTTAAAATAGCCAACTTTTAAAACTTAATTTTTAACAATAGTTTTCCTGTTTAACAATAGTTTTACCAATAGTTTTCCTGTTTCTGAGACCTAATAAGCTAAGTTGCTTTTTTTTTATTCCATCCCCAGTAGGAATGGACATCTAATGACCAAGTTGTAAACCGTTAACAGTATAGGGTTATAATGGAAATGCTGACATGATCTTAATCGTAATGGTGAGATTTGCACCAATTTAATCTCTTAGCTGTTTAACAGAAATACAATCTAGTACTAAAGACATTATCTGATATTTTGGCCAGTGGATGGGGCAGTAATCTTGTCCAAACCAGCAGGTCTTGATTCTCTCTGAGGTACCTCAGTGATACACAAAAATGCTGTGTTTTCACATATGTGCATTATAGCCACTTAAAAGGAAATGGAAACTTTCCCCTTCTTTCTTCATAGTTCTGTCTTCCTGCTTCAAAATAGGTCTCAGAGAGAATATAAAGGGGCTTCTCATCCCTCATTTATTCAGGAGTAACCAATGCAATCTTTATTTATTTATTTACTTTCTTTTGCAATTTTTTTTTTTTTTTTTTTTGCCAGGCCTAGGTTTGAACCTACCACCTCCAGTATATGGGGCCAATGCCCTACTTCTTCAGCCAAAGGCACTGCCACCAATTCAATCTTTAAAAAAGAACTATGAATCCCGAGGGACAAAACAGGCAGCCCCGCATTAGAGAATAACCACAGTATGTCCCTTTCCACCTAAGCTCTGACTGGTTCCATATTCTTACTGTACCCAGGTGAGATTGATTTCCTCTTCAGACTTTTCTTTATTAACTTGTACTATAGTTATTTTTATGTGTCATCACCAAGTAGTAATTTTTTTTTTTAAGGGCAGACACTATTAATTAATCATCTATGCATAGGTTTGAGGGCAGAGGCTATTAATTAATCATCTGCCTTTTCCACATGGGAGAGTAGGTGCTTTATAAATTTGTATAAGTAATGCTTCTAAAATATGAATATTAATTTTTATAAATGGGTACTCCAACATACCATATTTTAAAAATAATCTATGTCATTCACTTCACTATAGGGTCTATAAGCTTTCTTTCTATAGTTAGAAATGATTGGGTTTTATTATTTCTTAAATAAGAGATAACATTATCGGTCATGGACTACCTGTACAACAAATACTACTCATGGTTTTAAGCAAAAGTTATCTCAAGACACTTCAGGAGAGGCATCAATATTTTTGCAGGTTGTTTGTTGGCTTCTGGAAATTTTTTTCGTTATTAGATTAAATTTATCTGATTCTGTGCTACAAGTTATTGTCTAACAACTTTAGTTAGCCATACTGAATTTTAATAAATGCTTGCTGAATTTTACTAAAACAATTGCAAAATTTTTAAATATATAATAATGATGACCAACCTTTTTGACTTTACAACACCGACAATCAGTCTTTCTTCATTCGTTAACTGTTTCTCTTTGAAATGGGGCTTGGTACTAACGGAAAGCAACTATGAGCATTACATTTTTTTCCTCATAGGAGAGATACTGAGGTAGTGAAGGTTGTATGTCCTGGGGCACGTTTGCCGGTGGGGTTCCGATGCTTGCGTTAGGCATGAAACAGTGCCTGCACTTGGTCAAGGGCTGCATAGGAGGATGAGAATTTAAAATTTAAAATTCTCACAGGAGAATTAAAAAAATAAGGAGAAGATGAATAAAATGCTGGCAGATGATACAGAAGAGTTATCACTCAGCCCTAGTGAGGAAGAATGTGATGCTGTAGAATTATACAGAAACAGGTATTTATGATATTCATTTTCTTTTCTTTTTTTTTTTTTTTAGACAGAGTCTCACTCTGTCACCCTCGGTAGAGTGCGGGGACATCACAGCTCACAGCAACCTCAAACTCTTGGGTTTAAGAGATTCTTTTGCCTCAGCCTCCCAAGTAGCTTTGACTATAGGCACCTGCCACAATGCCGTATTTTCTTTTAGAGATGGGGTCTTGCTCTGGCTCTGACTCAGGATGGTCTCCAACTCATGAACTCAGGTAACACAACTGCCTTGGCCTCAAGCTATGTATTTTTTAAAAATTCTCCTACTTTTATTTTTTTTTTCAATGAAAATAAGAAGAAAAAGTGGAGGAGGTTGAGGATAGTATTTATTAGTACATGTTAAACCCTAACTAAGGAGTATGGTTGATTCTTCCCTGCAAGAGACCAGAGGTTTCAAGTTTATACTAGACTAGTTTTCTTCACCAACTACCTGCGTTAGAAAATGAAGCTTCCAGGCTACCTTTTGTAACAAGATCAGATTTATTTTTACAGATCATTTTGTAGGCCTTTCAAATGACTCCTAAAATCTTAGCATTCTTTGAAATCTTAGGAACATTAAACCCTACTTACATTTTGTTCAAAGTAGCTGAGAAACAGTTTTCCAGATGGTTTTAAATAGATCCCATGACATGGAATTTACCTCTATGATGAGGAAGTCATTTTCCTTTGAAATAATTTTAATTGCCCCCAAATGTACCCTACTTGAAATCGTAATTCATGTAACCCGCACTGATTACTCGGCTAATTCAGTTAATAATGTAGGCGAGGCGGCATTCCCTTCCTCTTTTCCTCACTAGCAAATACATTTTGCTTTTCAATTTTCAAACTCAGTTTAAACTTCTTTTACAGGTGTCCTGTCTTTAATCAGGAGTATAGTAACTATACTTTATAGCCAAGATATATATATGTGCACATAAGTCTTATGCACCCTGTAATTACATGTTGACACTTGCTTTTTCAGAGTTGTTTTCTAGAGCACTGGAATTATTATAGCATATTAAGGCAAATTTGAATTCTAACATTAGCATCAATTCATTCATTTACATAGTTATTAATCCCATCTGTTTACTCAACTAGAAATCACTGAGCATCTCCCTAACCCTCCAAGATTTCTGATTTTAGTGGGAGATGGTAACAGAAACCAGAGATGAATCATAATATAATGTATTTTGCATAGGAGATATGCTCACGGAAACGTACAAACAGTATATCAATTACCTCAATGAGCTTTACATGATATATACCTTCAACTTTTCGTTTTGAAATAATTTTAGGCTTACATTTAAAAAAATTGCAACCTTGGCAGAAAGAGTTCCTGCACAGCTGTCTTGTAGTTTTTCCCCAAACTGATATTTCTCATAACCCTGGTATCTTTACCAAAGGTACAATACCTTTTACTAAGGTAGAGGCATTATTTGGACTTATACCATTTTTTTTTTAAAGGATGTCTTTTTATTGCTACAGTATTCTGTCCAAAATCACCCATCGTGTGGTCTCCACACCCACAGGTTATGCGTCTATGAAGAAGCCACAGTTTGAAAATATTTGGAAAAAAACACACAATAAAAAATAGCAATACAACAGTAAAAAATAAAACACATAGAAATCAATAGAGTGTAACACAATACATTGTGTTAGATACGATATGTAACCTGCAGATGATTTAAAGTACATCAGAGAGGCAGGGTGTGGTGGTTTACGCCTATACTACTAGCACTCGGGGAGGCCAAGGCAGGTGGATTGCCTGAGCTCACAGGTTCGAGACCAGCCTGAGCAAGAATAATACCCTGTCTTTAAAAATAGCCAGCTATTGTGGCAGGCTCCTATAGTTCCAGCTACTTGGGAGACTGAGGAAAGAGGATCACTGGAGCCCAAGAGTCTGAGGTTGCTGTGAGCTGTGATGCCACAGCACCCTACTGAGGGTGACAAAGTAAGACTCTGTCTCAAAAAAAAAAAAAAAAAAAAAAAAAAAAATATATATATATATATATATATATATATATATATACACACACACACATGCACACATAAACAAATAC
This sequence comes from Loris lydekkerianus, assembly GCA_963574355.1. NCBI lineage: Eukaryota > Metazoa > Chordata > Mammalia > Primates > Lorisidae > Loris > Loris lydekkerianus. The sequence continues at coordinate 34,908 of CAUYPK010112956.1, forward strand.
ATAAATAAATAAATAAATAAATAAAGTATATCAGAGGATATGTGCTGGCTATATGCAAACACCATGCCATGTCATGTAGGGACTTAAGCATCTGCAGATTGTGTTGTCTGAGGGGAGCCTGAAGCCAGTCTCCCATGGATAGAGTATTCAGTAGTCACTTCTCCTTGGTTACCCTCAATCTGTGACAGTTCCTCAGTCATTTATTCTCTTTTTATGACCTTGACACTTATTATTAAGAGGTTTGCTTAATTATTTTACAGCACATTCTTCAATTTTGGTTTTTCAGCTATGTTCTCATGAATAAAATGTTGTGTTTTTAATATTCCATTTCTATCAGAAGAGACATAAGGTTGCTTTGTCTTAATTTTACTGTTGACCTTCATTACTGCCATAAGGTGGTGTCTGCTGAGTTTCTCCACAAAACAAGTACAGTTCATACTTTTTGTAATAAATAAATATGTGGGTCATTACCAGAGTTTTGAGATATGCAAGAATCAAGGAGCATGAAATCTGCTTGAACAGAAGCAAATGAAGCCCTCCCAGTAACCCCCGTACGCCAAGCAAGTTGAAGCTTTCATAGGCGAAGCAGAAAGGATGCTGTCAACTATGTTTCCTGGAAGTGAAATAATGGACCATAACACAGTCTGTCTCAAAACTTTCAGAGTGACCTAAGTGTCCTGAGGAAGATAGCTTGAGAATTGATAAATATCATATTTCTACCAAAACTTTTATCCACCAGTTTTAGAATTCATTGATGATTTTTCTCTGCAAGAAATAAAGCTGTGAGATTTTAATGGTGCTTTCAAACTGTCCTCATGTCTTATATATTTATTAACTAGAATGCTCCTGTAGGGGAGACCTGTTCCTTCTCCCTTCATTTACTTACTCATTGATTTCTATATTGATTCTTTGGCATCTGTCAATCTAGTGGTTATACTACAAAACTATCACTATTTCTTTAGTTGATGAAATGGCTCAGGCCTTGCACAACGGGAGCTCTTTGAGGTGCCACCTATGTTTTAATTTTGTTTGTTTCTCTCTCTTTTTTTATTTAATGTTCTATCTTTTTGTGAAGACTTCCTTAACTTTTTGCATCACAAGATTCACTAGGGTCTTATCGTATTATCCCTTGCTCCAGTCTTGAGGTCAAGCATTTCTCCAAGGAGCTCTGGTTCTTTTTATTGAAATAAACAAATGGTATTTAGAAACCAAATAAATACATGGTATTAATCCTGGCACAATATATGTGCTTCATGCAAATGGATGGCATGAAGGACTTCTCAGTGAACAGGGTGGTCATCTACACATGCATATACTGACCTGTGCATAAGCACATCTGCACACACCTTTCTTATGCACACACACACACACACACACACATACTCAAATAGAGGCATCTCTGACTTCAATTCAAATTACTGGGTTTATTCTTCCACTCTCCTTTTCTCAGTTTAACTTCATTTCTGACAATGAGAAACCTTTCTCTCTAATCTACAATGGATTTACATATTTGTTGAATTCTAGTATACGTGCAAAACAATCCCTGCTTACCCATACCACTATGAGAAACAAATTTACAAACAAAAGTTCAGTATCTGCTTATAGTTCCTTAAAAGTGAAATGTAGCCAAGGATACTAAAGTGACTTCATTTTTTCCCTGCCCTTCTCACATTTGTGAGAGAAAGAGTGAGGAGAGGGGGGACAGAGAGAGAGATATCATGAATGTGTTCTATATTATTGACAAAAGCATTACACAAAACCAAATCTTGTGGCAAATTGAAGGCCATCTCTTCCCAGCTGACTTCTTTGAAGCTTTAATAGTGCTTTCAAATAGGCAAAACATCACAAAGCTAAATTTGTTTACTAAAGAAATATGTGAAGGGCTAATATCTGCCAGAGTTTCTGCAGCAATAATTCCATGAAGATAATTTTTTTCTTTTTTTTGCAGTTTTGGCTGGGACTGGGCTTGAACCTGCCACCCCTGGTATATGGGGCCAGCACCCTATTCCTTGAGCCACGGGCACCACCTGCCATGAAGATAATTTTTCTAATCTTTTCATAAGAATATCATAAACCATATGCTCAAGTTCCCCTAAGACTTTTGCTTTGCTGAAAGTAATTTTTAAGACTCCACTTTAATGTCTTCCTTCATTTTTTAGGTCCAAATCTTATTCCTTTTTGAGATCAGCTAAATGTCACCCCAATTATCATTTTTGGTCACTTCCTTTATGTTTTTGTTCTTTAATAGATTTTTTTGCTATCATAGGGAAAACAGGGTTATGGTAACTTCCCGAACTACATGTCTGAAGTCATCTGCGTGTTACAATTTCAGATCGCAGAGAATAATCGTCTTCTCTGAACTGTATCAAAACGTCTTTTCTACAATGTAGATCCTATATCTGTCTGAAGTGTTTTAAATGGCAAAGATGCCCCCTGTGCTCTAAGTCTACAGGTACGGGGTGACTGATAGAAGTAAAGGAAGCAGAAACCTTTTCTGTTACAAAGATTCATGAAGGGGGATGACAAAAAAAAGGATGAGTAAGAAATGAAAGTCATCATAGATACATAATAGAAATAACTTACGTCTAGTCAGTAGAATACTTGCTGGGAAAATTTCAACATTTCTCTGAATGAGCTCAATTATTTCTGAAAATGATCTAAATTATTCCCAGTGACGATTTATTGTACTTTAGCTTAACATTCAATTATGAGCAGTGCAAACATAAATGATGTTTACATTGTTTATTAACTTTTTTTTAAAAATTTGGACACATTCCTTATATTTTTTATATTAACATTGAAATATGCTTCATGGGATAAAATGACTTCCACTTTTAAAACAGCATGAAATATTTAACAAAACGTAGATGGTCTGTTCTTGTTATTTGACTTGGAAACCTGAAGACTGTAGGTCTGTTGGGCAGAATGAATTCCTGAAACATCACTCTCTGACGAAAAACAGACATTTATTAACAACCAAATTATATTTCTTTTGAAACAGCATTTTGATTCTTAAGAAGCACTCAGGGCTGTTTGATGAATATGGTTTATTTCTCTTAAGGAATTGTATGTTAGCTCTTTTGTTTTGTATGTGATATATCCAACTGACATATGAAGGACTCTTTATATTGACTTAGAAAGACATGATGGCCACGTGCTAAGAAAGGCATTATTTCCTAATATGTGACTAAGTATCTTACATTATGACTGTTAAATTGTATTTTAAACTGTGTGAAATGTATGGTGCAGTTTGGCATCTTGTTCTGGTCGTACATATGGCCCATTGCTTGTTCCGCTTTGAACTTCCTTACTGCTTCTGGTCATCAAATAAATGCCTCATGATAGCAGCATAAAATGCCCAGATATTATGCTTCCTCTCCAAGAATTGCCTTTCAAGTACCTAACTATCAGAAGAGAAGAAAGTGTAATGTGGACAAAATTATTTTTAAAATCCTGCCCTCTATTCTACAGAGAATATAAATTTCAAATATGTGACTTCCCCAACATCTGCTGTGTAACCAGCCAGGGCTGGCCGGTGTTCTTATGAGTCCTCTAGCTGCCAAAGTGCCCTGTGTGTGGGAGGAGAGGTTAGCTCCCAAACTGGAACGGATCACAAGGAGGGCAGAGTACAGTAGGCTCAGGAAAGGCAGAGACACAGGAGAGGGAAGAGAGCCAAGTTCTCTCAGAATCACCTACACGTGTCCATTTGCTTAGTAACTGCAGTACGGTTTATTTCATTTCAGAGTGGGAATTACAGTGCAAGAGATGCTTAGAAATGACACTTCATCTCAGTGGAAAATAAAATTAGCTACAGATGGTGAGGATCTGCTCATCTTCCATCACCTGGAGTTATAAAGGTGGTAGTTTATCACCGAATCACCTTACTTGGCTGTAATCATACAAATCTCAGTGGGGGGTTTCATGTTTTAGACAATGCCTCCTCTCATCCCCTAATCCTTCAAATGATTTCTAGAGTAAAAATTCTATTTTTTTTTTAATTTGTTTGCTTATTTATTTTTTATTTTTATTTATTGTTGGGGATTCATTGAAGATACAATAAGCCAGGTTACACTGATTGCATTTGTTAGGTAAAGTCCCTCTTGCAATCATGTCTTGCCCCCAGAAAATATAATTATGTTGACTCAGGGTTGAGAAATTAAAAACAAAAACTCATCTGAATTTCTTTTTAAATGCAGACTGATGGAGAAGGAAAACCCAACACTTTTATTGACTCTGCAGAAATTCAGTTAAGTATTTCAGTGAAAAGATAAATGATTGGTAGTGTGCTGTGTGTTGAAAATTAAATAAAAATATATATTGGGTCAAGTCTTGGCACTTTGAGATGGAAGGACTGTGGTGGAAGGCTGCAATATTTTATTTCCTGTGATTTTTGGCTTGTTTCATGTTCCCTTAAATAAATAAAGTATTTAATTACAAAATAATACAAACATATAGAAATCATATAATGTAAGAAACACATAATCATCATTTATTAAATGTTATAATTTTCATATTGGATCATAGTGGATGCATGCATATGTTTTTAAGCATGTATATATCCAAAATATTTTACAAATGTCTTAGTAAAGTAATTATATAAAATATTATTTAAAAAATAAATGTTTAATTTATCAAAATGATTTGTTACTATAATATTTAATAACAAATATTATTTTTATATCTTCCTATAAAATATATTTTAATATAGTTGAAAACAATGATTTTTTTCCATATGGCTAGCCTATTTTTTTCATTTGTCTGTTTTTTTTTTTTTTTTCCCCTACATTTATTGTTTTTCAACTGTCAATGCATGCATGGATCTTTTTCCTTCTTTGCTTATTTCTTTCCAAAATTTCATCTATTTGTCATTACATGATATAATGTGTCTTGGTTTCTTTTTTTTTTTATTTTACTTTTAATGTTTAATAAATGTTATCTCCACCTGAACATTTAGTCTTCCTTATGAATTTTTGGATGATCTTGTCCAATTGCATTATAATTATAAGTAGTCTTTTGAGAAATGACACCTTTGTGTCTTTCAATTTATAGAGATTTCTTTTTTATTTAAATATTTTATTCACTCTTACATATTGCAAAGAATGACATCATCTGAGGTAAATGACAATTTCACTTTTTTCTTTTCTTCAATTTTTTTTCACATCTCATTTAGATAACTTGAATTATTAATGCAATGTAGAAAGTTGTAGTGACAGCCGATGCTGACTTTGATTTGAATATCTTATAATTACTCCACTTTCTAATATGATTTTGGTAAGATTTAGCAGAAATTATTTACCTCTTTATTCTAAGTTCAGGAGATAAAAGACTATGTATATTGAGGGTATTTTATGTACCTATGAGTTCATATTTTCCATTTCATTATTTTAAGGTTGTAGCTCACAGGCCAGTGACAGTCTCTAGGACAGCTGCATGAGCCCCACAGCTGGTGTTCATGTTCCTTGTATAATCCATTTCTTCTCAAGTGTGTGTGTAATCTGAAGCTTGTTTCTAACCAAGAAAGTATCTGGATCCTTTAACTTGAATTTATCCCTTTCATATTTATTGTACATACTCATACATAATGGAAGATCCCCTATACTCACAGATTGATCTCCTACACTCATAGATTATCAATGGACTGTGTCAAGATATATTTTATAGATGCTTTCTGAGGAGACAAAAAGTTTTAGTACAATTCATGAAGATACATCCTGTTTGTCTCACAGGTTTTCAGAGGAAGACTACTCTATTGAGTGTCTAAATAAAATATATAAACACTGTGGTATTTTCTTTTTATTGTTGGAGATTCATTGAGGGTACAAAGAACCAGGTGACCTCGATTGCATTTGTTAGGTAATGTCCCTCTGTTTCATATGGATCAAATAGTAAGAGGGATTAATGTTTCTCACTACTAAATGGGAAAGTGAAGGCAGTGTTCAGGATACTGTGCTACGGAAAAGATAATTTAAAAGCAGCAACTTAAAATGGAAAAAAATACTTGTTTTCTATTTTTAAAAGTTGTGTGTGTGTGTGTGTGTATTTGGTACTTGTGTTTACTCAATGAACACTTAGTGCCTGTATCTGCCAAGCATTCTGTTCCTATGAAACATTTTCCATCAGAGCTACTTGTTGTGTTGCATAATTTTAAACCTGGATACATAACACATGGAAGGCACTGGAGACTGACAATCAGTTCAGAATGCTGTAAAAATTCCCTTGCAGTATAAAGTTCCTTATGAACAGAAGAAAGAAATAGTCTTTCTTGAGTCTGGAGTCCAAGCATGGGGAGCTAGCGTGGTCAGATGCTAGTCACGATCTTACCACTGGGGGCGTGGTGACTTCCTGTGTTCTCACACTGTGGGAAGAGCACTAGCCAACTCTCTGGTCTCTTCTCATGAGGACTCTGATATTACTGATGAGGGTGCCAATCACAGATAATTACATCCAAAGCCTCCATTTAGCTACCATTGGGGATTAAGGTTTCAACATATAAATTTGAGGGAAGTACAAATATTCAGAACATTGCAGAGTAAACAGCAAATCAAGCACTTCAGATTAAACACATTATAGTAAAATTGCTAAAAATCATCCTAAAATGTTGTTTTGACTTAGCATCTGTAGCCAAGTGGTTAGGGCACCAGCCACATGCACCAGGGCTGGTGGGTTCAAACCTGGCCAGGACCTACTAAACAACAATGACAACAATAACAAAAAGATAGCAGAACATAGTGACGGGTGTCTGTAGTCCCAGCTACTGGGAGGCTGAGGCAAGAGCATCTCTTAAGCCCATGAATTTGAGGTTGCTGTGAGCTGTAACACTACAGCACTCTGCAGAGGGTGACATAGTGAGACTCTCAAAAAAAAAAAAAAAAAAAAAAAATTTAGAGGAAAAGAGACATGTAATGTTTAAACAACACTTAACTACTAACAATCTTCTCAAAAATTTGGTGATGAAAAATGAAAATGCAATTGTCGAGTATGTTTTAAATGTTGAAAATAAAATGCTTGAAATATCTAGCAACCTGCACCAAGACTTTAAAATTAAATATAAAATAAAAATATTTGCTGACAATATTTGTTGACAGCAAACTACCAGTAAAAGGAAAAAAACTAATTAACTTTTTAAATCAAAAGTACAAGTATGAGAAGAAATTGAAAGTAAAGGTTTTTAAGTGCACACAGGATGTTCAATAAGAAAGACCATATACTGTATCATTAAATAAGTTGAAAGAATAACAACAGAGAATATTATCTTTAATCGTACAATCTGACTACAGTGGAATTAAAGTAACCATCGATACTAATGAGATACATTTGGATTTGAAATACTTAGAAAATGGCATACATCTAAATAATACAGCTCAAAAAAGCGATTGTGAGACAAATTATAACACACATTGAACTGAAAAAATACAAAAAAAAAAACATTAAAATAAAATGAAGATAAAATAGAGTTCTTTTTTAGAAATGCAAAATTTGAGAGTATTTGTTTTGGGTAGATCTGTACAAAATCAAAAAAATAATTTAAGATGAATTCAAGGGATGACAGAAATAAGAGTTAGAGAAATATAAATATCATGTATTTTCTCAGGAAATAAAACAAAAACGTCAGTAGCAAGAAGAACTTTAAATATTGTATAAATTCATGGAAATTAAGCAACATGCTTCTAAACAATCATTGAGAAGGAAATTAAAAAATCTAAATAATATCATCACTTAAAGTAATGTTTATATTTTTAATCATATTTAACATGTAGAAAAAATAAAATCAGATGAGCAACTATATTTCTTTTTTTTGGTTTTTTTGGGGTTTTTTTGTTTTTGTTTTTTTTTTTGCAGTTTTTGGCTGGGGCTGGGTTTGAACCCACCACCTCTGGCATATGGGGCCAGCGCCCTACTCCTTTGTGCCACAGGCGCCGCCCAATGAGCAACTATATTTCACAACGCATGAAATTGTATAAAACTCAACTTTTAAGGTCCATCAATAAAGAGTGATGGGCTCATAGCCACAGTCCTTTGTGAAGGCGTTTTCTATGTCTGTTTTCACACCAGAGCAGCAGAGTTAAGAAGCTGTGACTGAGAGAACATATGGTCCAGTTAGCCACATTTTCAGGATCTTTAGAAACAAAATCATTTGCTGACCTCTGTTAAAAAAAAAATAAATAAATAAATAACAGAAAAATTTTCTTCTCATCTTGGAATAGATAAAGGTTTTAGGAACAAAATTCAAGAACCAAAAGGAAATATTAACAAATAGCCCTTCATTAAAGATAAAAGCTCATGGTAATAGCTCAGTAATAAAAAGAACGGTAAGTGCTTGACATCAAAAGACAGAGAAGGAAAGGACATTTTTTACAATAAATGAAAAAAAGACTTCTTGTATTATATGTATGTGTGCATGCACATACGATAAGAAATCTTGCAAAACCATAGGACAAGAGTAATTTTTAAAAATGAGCAAAGTCTTAAAAAGCACTGTGCAATACAAATTGTCCAGCGGTTAATAAGTGCATGCAAACATTTTTAACCCATTGAAATACCAGGAAAATAAAAACTAAAACTATAATTAAATGCAAAGATAAATTATCAATACCAAATGTTGGTGATGATGTGAAGAAATTTCAAATATAAACAGTTATTTTAGTGTAATTTGTGGTAATCAGTTTGGAAACCATTTATTATACACGTTTTATATAGAAGAATAGACTAGGCTAAACATATGTTCAGACTATGACTCCCTAATTTCTCTCCTATCTATACCCTCAGTATGAATATATACATCTAAAAAGGTACTACACCAATAGGTGTGGACAAGAATGCAGCATTATTTTGAATAACTCAAAACAGGAAACCAACCAAATGTTCATCCCAGTAGAATTTATAAATGAATTGGGTAGTCAGCAACAGAAGACTTCAAAACAAGGAAATTTGAACTGTACGTAAACACCACACCATGGATGATCTCAAAGACATCATATGCAATTAAATTTGTCAGAAATGTAGTAGCATATGTTATTTTCCTTTTTATAAAAATTTTTAAACCTGGCAAAAATAATCGGTGATGATAAAGTAAAAATACAGGCTAAATCAATAGGCAATCTTCTGGTATGAAGAGGTAGAAGGTGTCTAGGAGCTGGTAGTGTTCATAATCTTGATCTGGGTGTGAGTTCATCATGTACAATAACTTAATTTCCTAACTTGAGATCATTTCACGTTATGCATTTAAATCCCACTCAATTCCCCTGAAACCCCCTATCACATCTAAAAGAGAAAAAAATTATCTGTCATTTCTACTCTTTAAATAAAAGCAAATTAACTCATCAGTGCTAAGTGTATTGTTTTTGAAATGGGTCATGAGAGTTAATACAAATTTATTGTGAATGTGTGTAACCTATTCCGTCAGTGAATGGGAGAATTTAGATAACCAGATGAGAGAATGTGGAATATTTATGTGAAAAGTAGTTGGAAAGAATGTAAGAGTAAATGACTAGATAAGAAAATCAAAGGAGAAAATAAAACACTAAATAAAAAGTTATAAAACTGAACCCTAGAAAGAAAAAAAACATAAACTGAAACCTAGACAAAATAGCGGAAGAAAGTATTGTTTTTGTTTTCAAAGATTACAAAAGATATCATGACTGTTCTGCTAGAAAAATGTCTTAGTTAGGGCATGGTGGCTCACGCCTCTAATCCTAGCAGTCTGGGAGGCTGAGGCAGGAGGATCTCTTGAACTCAGGAGTTCAAAACTAGCCTAAGCAAAAATGAGACCGTCTCTACTAGAAATAAAAAATTAAGGCAGGAATGGTTGTAGGTGCCTGTAGTGCCAGCTACTTGAGAGGGTGAGGCAGGAGGATCACTTCAGCCCGGGAATTTGAGTTTGCTGTGAGCAAGACAGATGCCACAGCACTCTAGCCTGGGCAACAAAATGAAACTCTGTATCAAAAAAAAAAAAAAAAAAAAAAAAAAAATATATATATATATATATTAAAGAATGTTGTGCCTTAGGAATGTAAGAAAGAAATTAGGGTTTGGAGTACACAGTATTGTGTTGATATGTGCATATATGGGTGTGTATATATATATATATATATATATATATATATCTATAGACAGCCCCATCTCGAGACATCTCAACACAAACCTGTTTTCGCCAACCCATAATGTCTTTGTGCGATTCGGAAGG
>CAUYPK010112959.1:0-39370 GCA_963574355.1 Loris lydekkerianus
AGGCCTCGCAGGAGACCCCACTGGGGGGCGGTGGCTCAGCTGGGGGGACACAGGAAGGCGAGAGAGAAGGCCCCACAGGAGACCCCACTGGGGGGCGGTGGCTCAGCTGGGGGGACACAGGAAGGCGAGAGAGAAGGCCTCACAGGAGACCCCTCGAGGGGCGGTGGCTCAGCTGGGGGTGCGGGGCACAGGACTCTTATATATTTTAAAGATAAATCCAAACGGTTCTGTAAGAATACATGAGGTTGTGAGAAAAGGCGATGGCCCGGGACGACCTTGTGGCAGAACACCATCACGTGGTCACAGACGCCAGTAAAGGGCGAATCTGCTCAGGCCGCGGACCAAGAGGAAACAGGTCCCTGCGGCACGGGGCGGCATCCCCGGTCCCACGAAGGAATTGCTTTTATAAATCTTTTCAGCAATAAATTTAACGTAATCACTTCTCTTTAGGGCAGATAAATTACTCCAAGACTCTGGGGACAAACTTAGCTACACTCACCGCCCTTTAGCTTTTCCAGTGGTCGTCCTCGTTTTCTGATTTTCTCGTGGGAATAGTAGTTTTTCAGGCTAGGGTGGGCAATCTCTGAAAGGCCCAGAGGCTGTTTATTAACCAGCGAGTGTGTGCACATTGTTGATATTCCCGGGGGGCCGTGAGTTTTCATCTAACAATGCTCACTCTCGGCAGTGCGCTCTGTCCTGATTCTTCACCGTCTGATGGCTGCAAACTCCAGGCCAGCGCACGTCCTCGCAGGACCCAGATGCGAATTTGGCCTTTCTCCTCTCACAATGCACACAGCCCAGGTGGAATGTTCGCTGTGTGTAAGTTGGGGTGGGAGTGTGAACAGGTAAGGTTTTCAGCTCCCAGCGGGGCAGGTCAAATCCACACAACTAGGTGGAGGTGCCCAGCAGGCAGGTGTCCTCACATGCAAACCTGGACTTCAAAAGAGGTTCCTGGAATGCACATGTGACTGTGAAAAACTACTACAGATAGATGTTCTCAGCTGGGAGACTGGATGAAATAAGCAAGGGAGACAGCATGAACAGGACAGGACGGAGATGGAACCTCAGAGAACTCTACTGCAGAAGTGTGCAGGAGAGGAGTAACCAAGCCAGGAGACTGAGGAGAGACTAGGGAGGAGCCTGCAGGGAAGACTAAGCCACTGTACGTCTGCTCTGTCCCCGTCCAGGTTACCATGACTCACATGTAAGTGTGCTCTGTGACCTACAGAGTGCTCTTGGGTCTGGTTAGGTTACTCTTACCTTCTGTATTTGAATTAAGGCCACTTGTGAGTGAGGGGTGGTATCTCATGCCTATAATCCCAGCACTCTGGGAGGTTGCTTGAGGTCAGGAGTTCTAATCAGCCTGAGGAAGAGTGAGACCTCATCTCTACTAAAAGTAGAAAAACTAGCCAGTTATGGCAGGTGCCTCTTGTACCAGCTAGTTGGGAGGCTGAGGCGAGAGGATCACTTGAGCCCAAGAGTTTGAGGTTGCTGTAAGCTATGAAGATAGGAGGGCACTCTACCCAGTGTGACAAAGTGAGACTCTGTCTTTAAAAAAAAAAAAAAAAAGCTCCCTTGGGCCAAGATACTATGAAAAAAGTTCACTTACAGCATTCCTCACTGTCAAGACACACATGTGCACTCTGGTCCCCACATCCCTGGCTGTGGTCAGACTGCACACGGCACTCACTGCCTTTCCTTCCTGGAGCACATCTCTCAATGCCTTTCTTTTGTTTCTTGTCTCAAAGTTCTTCTTGTATTCTAAAATGTCTTCAACCTTCCCTGTTCTCTTAACAAAAAGCTTTATTGCGCTGATTCTCTATGGCCCAACTTCTCCAATCCTCTTATTACAACATTGAAATAAAAATCAAACCATTAGAGTATTTTTCTCCAATGCTTCACAGCCTTCAGTAGATTATACATTGTACTGTGGTTGTTAATGCACATGTTTTATCTCTCCTATTGGATAGTTAAATTCCTTACAGGCAGAAACAATGTCTTAATTAATCTCTATATTCTTTACAACATCAAATTTAACGCTCAATATGGCAAATGGGCTCAATAAATTATTGAATATAAAAAGTAAATTATTAAATACTTCAATAAATCAGTTGGTAAATAAGATAATAAATATTTATTTTTGAGCAATGCCTCATTTCTTTTGCAAAGAAAAGTTTTCATCTAATACTTATCATTTAGTACTTGTTGTCTATTTTTAATTGATTTTGTATTATTGCCACACATGTTTAATTTTTGCTCTTGCGTTTTCCAGATTAAAGGTGGAATTCTCTGTGGCCCTTGAGGGATCCTACTGACAGAGGTGAATCCACAGCCATCACAAATCCACGGTGTTTCTGCTGAAGATTTCTGAAGATATTATTAGCTTTCTGCCTGAATATAATAAAGCTTTCAATAAGGCGTTGAGTGTGAATCTGGATAGCTAGGAAATTTGGAAACAAAGGGCAGGAAAATATTTAAAAGAGGAGGCAGATGTTAGAAGTCAATATCACAAGCAGCAAACTCAAAGCTGCATCAGAAACAAGAGGCTCTGGAAGCTATGCCAAGGCTTCTTCACGTGCAAATAGTCTGATAGTTTGTATTTTAAATTGGGAACCAATGACAGCCTTCCTAGAGAGCAACTGTTCCCAGGATGAGAACTGAGAAGGCTATCTGAGACCCCTGGCCAGTAAAGCCAGACATTTTTCAGTGGTTGACATCCATACCCCGAAAAAACTACTTGTTAGTTCCTGGGTTTTATGGATGAGATTGGTAATAATCTAGGCTTCCCTTTAACATAAGACTAAGAAATACTATTCAATGATGGGTGATAGATGATTGCTGTACATTTTTAACAGCTTTTATTTTTATGTTACATAGCTCACAATAATATATAACCTTTTATTCTTCAATACATTTTAGCCCTATACCAGCACAAATAATGAGCAGATATGGATATGGATATTTTAATATCTTATAAAATTCCAATAATATCCAGTACTGAACAATCTGAAAAAAGAGTCTCCAGATGTGAAAGAGTAAACAATCAATATTGTTTTTAAGGTCTTTTTATGGATTTTTAGTTAATCTTGAATCAGTTAATAATTTTCAATTTTTGTCTTTTACCTCAGGGTAAGTGTAACCAACTAAACTTCCCATAAGTTTTACACACTTCTGTAATTTTAATGTGTTATATGAGTAAGAATCTAGTCCAAAATTTAAAAGCCTACTGAAAAATCAGCACTGACCTGCAATAGGTGAGTATGTGCATTCTGTCGACTGCTGTAAACCTATAGGAGTGAATGAGCAGTGAGTCTGCCACGTCTTTTCCTTCTGTTCTTCTGACTTTCCCTCTCTCCTTCCCCGTTCTCCTCTTGCCTCTTCCTCCCTCTCCCCATTCCTTCATTCCTTCCTTCTTTGCTTCCTTCTGTTTCCCCTTCCTTCCTTCTTTTCTAGTTTTACTTGATTTCCTTGTTATAATTCCATATTTCTGTGACACAGAAGAAGAGTTGTTATGCTCTGAGTTAATGAAATGTAGACAAATATTATCACTGACATCAAGTGATAACCTACATTAATGTTTTTCACTAATAGTATTTATTCTGTTTGTGAGAGAGAATAACATCTCACATTCTATTTTTAAATCTACTAATATATCTTTAATTTTAATAGCCACAAAAATATATGTCACAACCTTCTATCATTCATAGAACACAATAAATATAGTAAGCAAACATTTTTCTTTGCATCTATACCTTGACATCTATATCTAATTACCTTAAACAGTAAACTAATTTGAATTGCACAGGAACTTTATGTCCACCCTGTATATCTCTATTGTTTTATATATAGGGAGATAAAGATTTGAAATTTAATTTAAAGCATTTACTTGTTGGAGGGTCTTTTATTTCCAGATAAGATGTAGGGGAATGAATAACATCTTTGCTACCCTGCTATCAATCTAAACAAATAAAAAGTCACAATATTTTGTATGGTTAGGGAAGTATGGTGGATGCTAAGAAAGCTTTATGAACCAAACTCCAGACAACAGCAAGCACTTAATGGATGAGTCCTAGAGTAGCATCTACTTTACATTGGGCCAAGTGCCAGGTCTGAACATGGGCAGACAGAGGAGTAGGTCTGCCATAGATAAGACTTTTGAGGGAAAGACAAACAAGCCATGCCTTGGGGACACCATGGGGTCCTGAAAGAGACCCACAGGCTAAAACAAAATAGTTGAGCTACATATTTTTCCCTTTTAAGATTTTCAAAGAAAGCTGAAGTGGAAGAGGAACTAGAAATTAAATGAAATTATGTTATACTCTCAGTACCTTAAATTCTGGGGCTTCTTTAGGATGAATCCACAGATAAATAAATATCTGAAACTATAGCACAATGTTGCCGTACTGTAAAATCAAAAAGGCAGAGGCCATAGTGATGGTAGTTGGCGCCCTTAATCACAGGTGAATTCAATCTTGGTAAGTATGACTATCATTACTACCAACTCAGCCTAGAAAGATGCTGAAAGCACATTCTCTGATCTTAATCACCAGGCAGAGGAAAGAGCTTACCTATCTGAAAAGAACCAAATCAAACAAAAATTTCACTGGAGCATTCACTTACCTATTGTAAATGATATTCCATATATGACAGAAATTGATGAGACATCTGAAGAAGCAAAAAAAAAAAAAAAAAAGGAAAAATATAGTCAATTGAAGGAGACTCACATATCACCCAGGTAATAGAACAAACTTTAACCATTATAACCAGGCTTTTAAAATCTGAAGGAAAATTGATCTAATCAATTAAGACATGGAACTTTTCAAGAGCGAAATAAAAACTGTAAAAAAAAAATTACTAGCTAAACTGAAAGGAATAGATCCTTTAGAAAAATCTATAAATTTGAAGACAGTCAAAAGAAATAAAGAAAATAATTGTTTTTAAAAAATGTTAGTGATCTGTGAGATGGTGTTAACCACTTGAGCCCACAAGTGCTTGGATCTGGAAGGAAAAGCAGAGGGGGGAGGGAAGGGAAGAATCAGTGACTTTCCAATTTGATGAAGGACACACACGGATATAAGAAGTTCAGTAAAGCACAAGTAGGATGAATAAAACAATCACATGTAGTAATGTAGTAGTTAAAGCGATGAAAATCAGTGGTCAGTTGGAACTTTTTTTTTTTTTACAGACAGTCTCAGTCTGTCACCCTCAGTAGAGTACTGTGGAGTCACACAGCTCACAGCAACCTCCAACTCCTGGGCTTAGGCGATTCTCTTGAGCAGCTGGGACTACAGGCGCCCACCACAACGCCCAGCTATTTTTTTGTGGCAGTTTGGCCGGAGCCAGGTTAGAACCTGCCACCCTCCGTATATGGGGCCGGCACCCTACTCACTGAGCTACAGGCGCCACCCAGGAACTCTTAAAAGCAAACAGAAAATGACACATTTCAGTTAGAAAAATAATGATAGAAAATCCAAGCTGCCTTTCTATCAGAAATGACAGAAACCAGGCTGCAGTGAAATTTGATCGTTAAAGTGCTGAGACAGGAGAAAGAACACCTGTTAACACAAAGTTCTTTGGCCAAAAAAATTCTTCAAAATAAATTGTTAACAATGATATTTTTAGATAAATAAAAGTTTAAAAATTTGATGACATGAAAGATGAATTGCAAAAAACAAAAAAAAATATCCTAAGAAAGTTCTTCAAGAGGAATTGATGCTAGATGGAAACTTGAATCTACACAAAATAGGGTAACTATATAGGTTAAAGAAAAGGCTTTTAATTTAAAAGAAAATTGATTATATAAAACAAACAATGACAGAGTGTCATGGGGTTAGTAATATGAAAATAAATGACAGTGACAGGAATAGCAAAATATATAAGAAAGGGGGTTCGGGTATTATGTAATGTTGTAAAATATTAATTCAAGATAGATTGAGTGATGAGTTAAGAATTTACATTGCAGTTTCTACAGTAATCACCAAACAAAGGAGTTCAGACAAAAAGTTAATAGAAGATATAAAATGGAAGACTTAAGCATATTCAATTATTTAAAGACTGTAGGAAAAACAGAGCAGAATCAAGATTAAAGAGGGCAAACAGAATACAATAAAATAGACTTCAACACCATTTTATTAATAATCATATTAAATGGAAGTGAACCAAGTAATTCAAATATGAGATTGAAAAATGAGATTAAAAGGTATATAAAGTATATGCTTTGTATAAGAGGCACATTTCAAATATAAGGACATAGATAGGTTGAAAATATAAAGATGGAAATATGTGTGCCCTACAAACCCTAATTACAAGGGAATTGGTCTGGTTATGATGACAATAGAAAATAAAGCTTAACTGTGAAGAGTTTTATGAGATAGAAGTAACATTTTATACTAGTAAAATGGCCAATTCATCAGGAAGACCTAACTGAAAATGTATGCACCTAATAAAAGAGCATTAAAATATATCAGGGAGAAGTAAATGCACACACAGTTACAGTTGGGGAATTTATCACTACACTCTCAATAACTGACAGAACACATAGACAAAAAGATCAGTATGTCTACATAAAATATGAATAATCTTATCATCCCAGTGGATATTTATGTTTTTAAAAAACTATGAGCACAATAGAATTAACTTAGAAATCAATACTGAAAAAATTTTAAATAAAAATACCTCTCCATATTATAAAATTAAAAACACCTTCCAGGGCCAGGCCTGGTGGCTCACACCTATACTCCCTAATACTGTGGGAGGCCAAGGCAGGTGGATGGAATGCACTCGGGAGTTCAAAACCAGCCTGAGCAATAGTGAGACTTCTCTCTACTAAAAACAGAACAAGTAGCCTACAACATGCCTGTGGTACCAGCAACTCTGGAGGCTGAGGCAAGAGTTCGTAATCGCTGTAAGCTGTGATGCCGCGGCCCTCTACCCAGGGTGACAGAGTGACAAAACAAACAAATGACTCCCCCACAAAAACAAAAGAACACCTTCCTGAAAACGTATTAGTCAAAAAAGAAGAGATTTTAAAGTAACTTAGAAAGTATTTTAAGTAAATGACAACAAAAGCATATAATAA
Organism: Loris lydekkerianus; assembly: GCA_963574355.1. NCBI lineage: Eukaryota > Metazoa > Chordata > Mammalia > Primates > Lorisidae > Loris > Loris lydekkerianus. The sequence goes on from CAUYPK010112959.1 coordinate 7,079, forward strand.
CAAAAGCTGTACTTGGAGAGAAACTGACAACTATAAATAAATGTTGAAAGGAGAAGCAAATAAATCCAAGGGTGTGTGTGGTGTAGTGAAGGTATTTTTAAAAGCCCAGAGATACCAAAAGTTGTTTTTAAGTAAAGATCAGTATCATTGAAAAACACTTAGGAAAACTTGTCCAGGGAAATAAAAGAACAAAAATTAGGAATATAATAAATGAAAGAAGAAAGGTCAATAAAAAATCTTTCAGATACACAAAGCACATACATTTAAAATTGAATTAATATTTTTAAATCTTCCTAAAAGAAGCCATAGGCCTATAGTATTCATTGTTGAATTTTCAAATATTTAAGGAACAATAATGCCGAAGGACTAATGCCTAGTTCATTTTATACGCCCTATATAATGCTGATGACAAACCTTCACAAGGACATTGTAAGAAAAAAGTATGTATAAACCAATAAGTTTCTTAGAAATAGACAAATAATTCTAGGAAATAGATCCAACAATATATAAAAAGTTTTAATTGGTAAGACTTATTTTCATAATTCAAGAAGGCTTAACATTAAAAAAAATCATTCAATATAATTAATCAGTCATAGGATAAAAATCATAATCATCTCAATTAATGGAGAAAAATACATTTCCAGAATTCTATTCTGTTTGTGATTTAAAAATACATGTCACAAACAAACAATAATGGAAATTTTCTTGATCTAATACAGGATTTATATCCAGAACATATTCAGAAATCAACAATACATGAACATCAGTAAAAATGGGTAAATATCTACAAAGACAACTTACTAAAGAAGACAAAGAAAAATGGGCAATTAGCACACAAAAAGTTGTTTAACATTTTGAGTCATTACAGTAATGAAAGTTAAAACCACAGTGAGACACAATTCCTCATGCCCTAAAATGGCTAAAATTTAAAAAGCCTAAAAACACCAGATATTGGCAGGAGAGTAAGGCTAAGGGAACTCTCATACATGCTCTGCTTGCGGGAACATAGAAAAGTTCAATTATTACAAAAAAAGAGAGAGTTTCAGAGTTGTCATGATTACACATTTACTCCAGGAGCTAGAAATCCCACATCTAGATATTTTCACCAGATAAATAAATTTATAGCAACTTTTTTCCCCTTAAGAATAAAAAACTGAAAACAAGTGAAATGTCCATTTCAAATGTCATAAACACATGTGGAATACTTTTCATCAGTAAAAATAAACTGATGGTAACCTGGATGATTCTTTCAGACCCAGAGAAATCCAGTGCAATTCACGTGTAATGAAGTTCACAGACAAAAGTAATCTGTGATGATTACAGTGCAATTAAAGTCAGAAGAGGAGATTTCTGCAGTTATGCGCATATTGAAAATAAGAGCTTTGGGGATGATGGACTGTTCTATCAGTAGGTGTTTTTCATTCCCATGCTGGAACTGGATTCCCTCGCTATCATCGCCATATGTCACCACCAAGATGACAGTGATTTAACCTTTGCTGTTGATTCAGACTTCAACCTACTTTTAAAGATATAGACCACATGAAGAAACTTTACACAGATTTGTTTCTCCTAAAACAATTTTGAATTATTTAGTTTTCAGTTTAGGAAACTCCTGTTAATTCATTAATTATACTATTTGGAAGCCTCGTAGAATTACGATTCTAAGCATGGTTTTTGAAAGTAAAGTTGATATAAATATTAAAGTAAAAGTTATTTTTACTATTTTTACTACCATATGGTAGCAATTGAATTGAGTACTATTTTCAAAGATAATCAAAAATCAATTTCCAAGTGTCAAACAAGTTGCAGCTCTCATGAGCCATCTTAATTTGTCCCTGCTCTTTCTCACTGCTTCTCTTTCATGTAGAAATGTCACCTAACATTATTCCCAGGGAGTGAATTTAGTCTCTTTTCCTATCTAAAAATTAGTGCCCTGCACAGCAGCCAGCAGAGGGCTCAACCAGAGCATTTCCAAGTCTTCCTGGAATAGCTAAGAGCACCTCTGCTAGTGGGCTTTGCTAAACATGCAATTTGCCTCTTAAATTCACATAGGCTGTGTAGCTGATTATTCCTATTAGCTGTTAGACCTAACCACTACTATGTTCATTCAAACAATTCTCTTTTCACTTGTCACATTTCCTATTATTCACAGTCCTTTGCTAGTTCTGAGTGGACAAATGCTAGAATTTTAGAGTTGAAAGTGAGCTCAGAGGGTCATTCTTAAAGTGTCCCAGATTGACAACTGGTAAGCTCTGCTTGTATAATAGAAGGGAGATAAATAGATGTCAATTGTGAAGAAAAGCATTGCAATTACGAGATCAGACAATTTAGTTCACAAACTCATTCTACAAGAAGTGCTACAAACCTCACTGTCTGCTGACACCACTGTCACCTGTGAAGTCCTCCCCACGGGAAGCTGTGCACTGATGCCGGTGCCTGGTCCACCCTTCAAAGCAATTTTGGAACTCTTTTTCTGGAATGGGCACAAGAACTGTCATCATTATAAGATTTGACTATTAAATTCATGAACTCATCCTAGAAAAAGTGTTCCCTACATGGTTACTGAGTATCACTAAGGTACCAGATGCCCAAGGGGAGTCCTCCTAAGGTGACCGTAGTGATCTTCAGCAATGAGGTATGTAGCACTTCTTCTAGGATGAGTTTGGGAACTTAATTGTCAGACCTTATATATATATATAGTTCAATTATCTGGTACCAAAATCTCTCTTTCTATAAATCCTGCTTGTTGATCCCAGTGGTTCTCTCTAAACCTCTCCATGGGATAATTTCCATTCCTATTGTAGTGGACAGCCCTTTGCCTCTCCACCTTTCTTCAGAACTCAGTGTGAGGCTCAGCAAACAATGCAGGGTAGACATACAGTTCCTGTGCAATTTAAATTAGTTTACTGTTTATACTATTATTATTATATTATTTAATTATACCCTGTATAATTTCCTTTTCACATATATCATTGGACTTACTTCTTCATGTACTAGTTAACTGTGGTGATCCCATTGCTTTGGAAATTTGGATTTTCAAAGCTGATCTTCCAAATATTTTAATTTGGAGCTCCAAAGTCAAGAATAGCTTTGTGATCTAGTTGAATGTCTCTCAAACTTTAATGCGCATTGAATTACATGGAATCTTAGTAAGAAACCATAGCTGAGTCAATAGCTCTGAGGCAGGTACTGTTAGGACACATTTTATTTATTTATTTTTAATCTCTTAACAATTTTTTATTAAATCATAACTGTGTACATTAACGCATTTATGGGGTACAATGTGCTGATTTTATATACAATTTGGAATGCTTACATTAAACTGGTTAACATAGGCTTTCACCTCACTTAATTTTTGTTAGGACACATTTTAAACATGATTCCATGTTGCTGGTCCATGGGTCACATTTTGTGTAACAGATCTAAATAGAATTTATCATATAGATTTCATTAAGTTTCAGAAATATATCCTATATTTCCACAGTATCATATGTTATGTAAAGATAGAATTAAGCCAAAATATTAACATTGCTAACATGTACAAACAAATAATGCCATTTAATGCAACAACCTGAGAGTTGTAGGAAAAATTAGAGCCAATCAGCTTAGGTCTTTGCTGCTAATAATTATTATCTGATGTGTAGATTCTTTCAGCGAGGAAAAAAATTCTCTCAAATTATCTTGGCTTAATTAGAGGCCAATAATTGCTCAAAACCTATTATGTAATTAAAACCACCATAACTTCTTCCAATCTGATACCTGTTAATTAAGAGTCTGATTTTCATAGGTTGACTTTCTCTCCTCCCCCGTGGCCATCTCTCACTATTGTCATCAAAAGGACTTCTCCATATTTTCAAGAGAGTAAAAATGAATTTCTTCTCCAGGGGATTAGGCACATATGCAGAAATTTTCTCTTGTGCCATGGCGTGAATTTCCACAGTGAGTCTCTTTCAATATGGAAGAAGTAATTTTCTCTTCTCAAAGGAAGGAATCACCTATTTCTTAACAGTTGTTGTCTCATGGCTGACTTAAAAAGAGTATTCTCTATCATTTTGAATATACACTATTTGTTTTACTTAGTTTTCTACTATTAAATAATAGGTGCCTGGGAACTATAATAGAGCTTTTAATAATAACACAGTAAGAACGGCTACTCAACCATTGATTGAGTGCTTTCCTCACGCAAAGTACCGACATCAATCAGGCTTACAGAATTCTGAAAAAATGGGTATAAGTGGATTCATTATATAAAGAAACAGAAGTTCACAGAAGTAAAGTAGCTTAACTGAGGATCACATGAGTAGTGAGTGGCCAAGTTGGGGTGTGAAGATGGATGATTTTAGCGACCAGATCACAGTGCAACCCTGCCTACTTTTGCAAGGAGTTTCTACTATTGCATGAAAGGTTTTCTGTTAAAGAAAATAATTATAACAATCTTCCAAATACAGAGATTCGATCACACTAGGCTCAGAGTACATATAATAGACAAAACAATCATTTTTAAATGTGGAGTATCCTCTGGGCATAAATGTAAGCCTTCTTAGGCTCACAGATCATTAAAAAGAATTTATGTCAAACATAATACTTTGAAAAACACAAAACAATCACTCCCGCTTTTAAGCTATGTAAAGCTCATATATTAACTAAGTGGCAAAGAGTGTTCTGCCAATGTAATGAATCCATACCCCTGAGGTTAGCAGAACTAAAAGCTACCATGCCCAGTTTAAGCATTCTGCTGGTCTAGAATGCAGTTTGTTTTCTGTTTTCTAAAATGTGATGATCTGTAATTTCAATTCCTTACAATTCCTTCCTTTTTGCTTATTGTTTGGGAAAATTTTTGGTAAAGCCCTGAAATTGACACTGTTTATCACTAATATTCCTCTAATTTCTGTAGAAAAATCACTTCACCTCATTTCCACAATTCCAGCTCAACGGAGTCAGTGACTCCTCCACTGTTAAAGTTACAAATGAGGGCCAGATGCAAGGAGGAGGTTCAGAGAACTAGGGTGACCTTGGTCATACAAGGAGATGATGCAGTAAGGGAAGAAACCAGATTAGAACTACAAAAATGTTTGAGATGAAAAAAAGTGAGATGTCATATGTGTAGGGAGAAAACTTGCAAGACTATTAGGAAATTCAGATAAAAATGTATTCCCTATACAATATAGCCAAAAGGACTAAGCTGTGGTGTATATTTTAATGGGTCTGAACTGCATGTCTGAAGTGCTTCACGATCCTATCCTAGTTCACATTTTACAGGTCAGGCCACTGGTCTACTGTTAATGTCTATTTAATAAAATTAACTTCACTAGTAGTTGCATAAGGATCTCAAAAAGACACTGTAATAATGTGGTTTGTGAACCTTTAGAATTTTCAAGTTATTTAATAAGGGCTCTTTTTTCCAGTAACCCAAAATATAATTAAATCAAGTGACTATGTGAAGGCTCCTAGGTCATTTGCCAATTTCATATGATGTGTGTGTCAAAGAGAAATGTAAGATAAATATTTAACACAATTATTATGGGTGACTTTATGTAGGTCCTTTCCTTTAGTTGACTCTCTTGCTTTTTCTGAACTTGAGTTCTTTGTGAAGACTGAGGATAGATCTTCCTTGACAGCATGTATGTATGCCCAAATGCGCCATTCATCAGCACATAACATGCATTGTACCCCACCTGTTGTCAAGGGCAGAAGAGGACATTAGGGTTGATTTTTGTTCTATTATATATCTCCGCATATATTTATTGAGGACAAAATCAAATCTTCTTTGCCTACATATAATATGCATTCACATTTCCCTTGAGGAAAAATCTACGAGATTGCTAAAGGGAAATTTACAACAAGCTGCAACACTGAATGCCATGTAGGCAGCATGAAGTTCAGTTGAAATATTAAATTAAGTCAGACCTTATCTGAACAATTACATTCACGATTCCTTTTTGACTTTCAGAATCTAACTCAAGAAACACAGATCCTCATAATTTCCTCATCACCTTCTTCATTTTGAAAATCATCATCTGCCAGTAACCTGTGGAATTCATCACTGAAGGAAAAGATAAGATTATGTCACCAATACAAGACCACTGGAAAAGGTTAGATTTTAGGAAAGATTTAGTGAATGGCTTCTGTAATAGAATGAGCAACAGTGGATGAGTAAAGACACAAAAAATCCTAAATAATTTATACAGGATTTGTTTGTCCTTCCAAACCTAAGGGTTAATGTGGAGAGCTAGCTACACTGGGTTTAGAAATATGCACGGTCACTTCCCACAAGTGATACAAGTATACAAAGAACTGGTTCAAACAATTTTTATAACAAGTACAGCATGATTTGGCATCCCTCAAACTCCTCATGTAAATAAATTAATCTAATAAAGAGTAAACATTTTTTTTTTTTTCAGGGAGAAGGCAAATTTGGTGTAAAATGAGAGGGAATTTTTATTGACACAGGAATATGAACCAAAAAATAGGAAAAAATCTGCATGGCAACATTGAAGCTATATTAAAGGAGACATACAAGGTGAAATATAGATAATCATTTTTATAATCAAAATTTGAAATGCTTTCTTCTTTTTTTGTTAAAGAATATTCAGAGCTTGTGAACATGTTGTAATTATACTCTAGGATGTAGTGTTTCTTTTGTTTGGGGAACAGATAAATATCAGTGAAAAGAACCATCATGATTATTTCTTTAAACACATAGTTTACCTGGATTTATTATCTAATTGTGAAAGAGAAACAGTTACATACTATTTCAGTCCACAGTGATGGTGAACACATCTGTAGTCTTAAAACTCCAAGCCTTAACTGATCCTCCGGACTCAGCCTCCTGTAGTGCTAGGACTACAGGCATGAGCCACCACACCTGGCCCAGTTTGTAGTCTTCACTAAGAAATCCTGGTACTTGAATTTCAACAGAAATTCAAAGTCAGTAGTAAAAAAAAAAAATAAAAAAAATATATATATATATATGTTATATATATATATAATATATATATATTCGCAAAGCATTAAAATATATATATATATATATTCGCAAAGCATAAACATGTCCAAACATATCTTAACACAAATTGTTTTTCTGAAAGGAATGCACTGTGGTAAAAAAGTCAAGATATAGAAATACACATTCATAATTTTAGAGGAGTCACAATAGATCAACATTTTCAAACTGTAATATATGATCCATTAATCATGCATGAAATAAACCTAATAAGATGTTACTAGTTATTTTTTAATGGTAAAGCATAGAATAGGGACTAGAATATATTAGAAGACATTAAAGAAAGTAAAGCAAGAATCATTAATAAAATATCCATTTCATATTATAAACACACAAATATATATGCCTTATATATATTTAGATACATGTTGGCATGTTTGTGTGTACTAGATGTTTATATATATATAAAGATATATATATCTTCCTTTTCAGGGGCCCTGGTCAAAAAATTATAAAATATCTCATATACCCTGACTTGACCATGATATATTCTATGCATGTAGCAAATAACTCACATGTACCTCATAAATTTGTAAATTATATTTGTGCCAATAATATATATAATATATTATTATCATTATATATTATATTATCTGCTTCAATAATATCAAGTCCTACTCTTTATTATCAAATTAAAATCATACACTGTATTGTCCTCCAGAAAACTGTTTTAAAACTCTCATCCATCAACTCTACAGACAGATCACGTTGCTTCTGTAACTGTGGCACAATTGTCCCGAGATCTAGAAAGAACACCTTAGGTATTGTATTATATATACATTTTGGTTTCTAAGCACAGTTTCTAAATTACTATAGTTTCCTCATGCTCTCTCCTTCACTCATTATATTAAGACATGTACAATTTTAAAGTCTGGGTGATACCAGACTTTAAGCTTTTCAGAATCATCTTACATGTAAATACAGTTTGAATTGGTCAGAGGTCCTTAAATATTCCTTGATATATTAACTACCAATTAATTTTAGGATAGATTTATAGTCTCTATGTGAAAAAAATATGTTATGAGGTCCAGATAAACATGGACCTTAATAGTAAGAAACAAGCTGTTAATAGTAAGTAAAGGGATGAAGTCATTTGTTTTTGGTGGGCATTGATTTAAAACAAGGAAAACAGAAATGATCTCAATAAAGTCTTTGAGCTTTTAAGTATTGGAGAAAAAAATAAATAATAAAATAAATAAGTGAACAAGTAAGTTAATATAGTAGAAAAATAATTATAAGATGGGAATGAAATGCCTTAACACTACTGCAGAAATAGAGCTTTGGGGAAAAACTTTAAAACATATTTGGGTTTTACACTTATAAGTGATTCAAAGGAGACATCTGGCCTCCTTACCAAGACTTCTGTTCCTGCCCTTTGCAACAGAAATCATCTCTTTCCTGCTGGCCTGGAATTGCAATCATACCACCTTTATTTTTATAGACCCCAAGACAGCACTAACAACTTTTGATTGCTGATAGCCTGGGAAAAATTCAAACCACTAATCCATTGTCTGTAAGTACTTCATTCTCATACCAATGCCATAAACAATCTGATTCTCTAAAAGCTGACACATAATACCTAGTATGAAGAGGAGAACTTACGTTTAGTAGCAACCTGAGAAAAAATAAGTACATAAAGTCAACAAAGAAGCATCAGTGTGGTTCACTGGAGACCTGGGACTGTGTATCTAGATATAATATTGGATAAATTGAGAAAATTAGGGCAATCATGGATCAAAAGTTGTAACACAGCATTTCTGCACATCGCAGAAACCCTTCAGGGAAACCCAGGCTCTGCAGGGCCATCATTTATCAAAGGGATAATCACCCGAAAACATTCTTCTGGAGACAATGTGGAAACTATTTCCTTTTTAAAGAAAGGCACCTGTGGAACTAATTAGGATGAAGTACTTCTTTCAAAGTTGGGCTATAATCCTGTTGAGTGAATAAAAGATTTACAAGACTGTGGTTCAGAATGTTAGGGAGCTCAAGAGACAGTTGATGGTGGCCTGTGTTCTGAAAACAAGATTTGGAGAGATTTAGACTGATACTCACTGAAATAGTCATGAGAAAATAAATAATCATTGTGCCCAAGAATAATTTAAATAAGGAAAGTCTTTCCTAGCCCCAAATTCAATTCGCAGGTAGCCAAAGCCAAAGTAAATAAGCCTCCCCTAACAGGCGTATCTTATTACAGATGCAGGAAAAAGTTCTGAAGGGATGAGTTCCTCGGGCAGTGATTGTCAACGGGTGAGCCATGAGAGGATCATAGGTGTGCCACAAAAAATTTTAATGATCATTAATTAAATTATTTTTGAAATAAATTCAAAGCACAAGTACATTCTTATTTTTTTACTCTTTTTTTTAATAAATATAATTTAAGTGTGCCAGGTAAGTTTAACTATAGATTCAAGTGTGCCCTGAGATTAAAAAGGTTGAAAAACACTGCTCTACAGAGTAAGCAAGGGGTTTACGGTAAGAGGGCACTTCACTTCAGACTGTCTAAATTTAAACTCTTTGCTTTTTTAGTATGTGCACATATTATTTTTCTAATTTAAAAGGAAAGATTTTGTTTATTTATGTTAAGGAATGTATATATTTTCCTCCTCATTCAAGATGCAGAAGATGTGTGGATACCGCTCACCTTCGTGTGTATAAGTAAAAGCAGTATGTAGAGAAATGATACTGGACAGTTGCCACATTGTCAGTTACACAGTGATGCCCGGATTTAACAGCACAATCCAAGTGCTGAGGCTTACCGTGTCCAGGTGCAACAGACAGGGGACATATAGTGGATCCTTAAAATCATAGACTAAGGAAAAAGAAACCTATAGTGAGGTAGTGGAATATAATGCATTTTTCTTTTACTGTTACTCTTGTGGGGAAGTCTCAGAGTTTATCTAAGATTAATGTATTTATCAACCTAGCATGATCTATACCCTCCCTTGACAAGACTTCAATTAAACTCCCACATGCTTAGTTGGAGTTCCCATCTTCTGATGTGCACAGTGCTTCTAATGCTGCCCTTACATTGCTTTCAAGGCTTCCATTCATCTCTGACAATAAAAATGTTGGAGATTCAACAGTGAATCTCCAACTTACTCATAGCTAAGTAAATGATGCTCTCTGTCACACACTGACCTGTCTGTGTCATTTCAGTGTTTTGGTTATTTTTGCCCTGCCTCTTGCAACCCCTGGGGTTCTGTGCGGCCTCTCCCTCCTGCTCCTTCTTCCTACTCACTCTGTGGCCTCCTTGGTGTCCCTTTTCTTCAGTGCTGGAGTTCTTTAGCTTTCTCTTCTGGGCCCTTTCCTTCCATCCCACAATACCTTTCTGGACTACTTCATGAACTCTATGGCTTCATTTATCATCTATGTACTGAAAATTCCAAATCCATATTTCTAAGCCAAATATTTCTTTAAAACTATTTTTCTTACCACCCAGTATATATTTCTATTTGGATGTTCTACAGGTACTTTAAACTCAACATATCTCAAAATCATCTCAAGAGATGTCTTCAAATCCAACCCTTCCCCAGTATTCCTTTTTTTCAGGGCATGGAACTGGTAGCCACATAGTTTCCCAAGATGAAATTACAGTGCTTCCTGAGCTCTTTCCCATGCGTTATATCCAAACGTTAAGACATTTCACTTCTGGGCGGTGCCTGTGGCTCAAAGGAGTAGGGCGCCAGCCTCATATACTGGAGGTGGTGGGTTTACACCCGGCCCGACCAAAAACAGCAAAAAAAAAAAAAAAAAGACATACCATTTCTGTGACATCTTTTCATTGACATCATTGCCACTTCCTTATCTCTTGCATAAATAAATGCACAGCCTCTGATTTTTTTTTTCTTTGTTTGTTTTCTTTGATGTTTCTCTGTAAGTCATTCTCCACACAGCAGCTGGATTAATTAAGACACACATACATACACAAACACAAATGTAATCTTTGCATTTTCCTACCTAAAATTAAAGCTCCCTATTGCTTTTAGGGTAAGGCAGCGTCTGCATTATGACTTAGCATACTGTTGTGTCTTAACACCTTATTCCACACTTATTTGCCATTGTCACTCGGAACATCATTCTGTCATTCAATTTTGCCATATTCCTACCCATGCTTTAGAATTTTCCATATGCATTTTTTCTAAAATATTCACATTTGACCATTTGATACCTGGATTCTACACATCATTTTTTAGATTCTAGCTAAGATATTCCTTCTGCAAATACTTCCCTGACTTTACCGTCACGTATCTACATGTCCATAACAAATTATGATTTGTTGAAGTTAGTTTACAGTTCGATTTTCTCTCCACTTCTCTCTAAGCTTCATGAGGGCAAGTTTGGATCTATTTCCCCTATCATTTTATTTCTAGCTTTTAATGTAGTGATGAGCACAGATGTGGAGTTCAATAAATATTTTTAATTGCGCATGTAAACAAAAGAAAGATCATCAATCCTATGGAAGTTTTATTCTCAGAAATACATATTCAATCTATTTCAGATATTTTAGTATAAGTTAGTATTAGAACATGCTTGCTATCTTCAGAGAAACTTTTCATTCAATGAACACTGTCAAATCATCAAAAATCTTCAAGACAATTATTTAAGAAGCATTTCGTCCCAATGGATGTTCTCATAAGTATACCTCAGGAGTTTAGGTGCTAATTGAAAATACAGAATAGTGCTGAGAATAAAACATTGTCTTGAAAAAGCTCAAAGTTCTTTACTAAGTTGTTCCAGGGAAGCCCCACATCCAAGTGACAGATTCGTTTGCAGTACATTTGTTTTTGCTATTTTTGTAGAATATTGTTAAGTGTAATGCTAATAGACAAAAGTAGAAAATCAGAACATATGTTGTAAAATTAGCTGGAAGCTATGAACACAACTTTTTTTTTTTTTTTCTGGATGAAGAGTTCTGACATTATAGTGTGTAAGAAAAACATCTAATAATGTGGTCCTGAAATCAAGCAGAATTAATCTGGGTTATAGGCTCATCTGAGTTATGTCAAGGTGGGTCAGTAAGATAGCAAGATAAAGTGCTGTAAGTAGTGTGCTTTCTTCAGTGTGGTCTGTGAGGCCACACGCGGGGGATGGAGAGCTGAAGACACACACCCTGGGCAGGATGGGGTAGGCAAGTGGAGAAAATACTCAGAACTCTACAGATGAATCACACCAGCTACAATTACTCAGATGAAAGCATGCATTCAGTAGTCACTGAGAATTGAAAGGATAACAGACATGTGTCATGTAGTTGTAACCTTTTTAGAGTAATAATTAACATCTATAGCAACATGATCTTTAAATATAAAGGACAACAATATATAAATAGTACCAGAATTAAGGGACATGACATGGGATGGACAAAAGGGTAAAATACCTAACAGTGCATGACTAATACTAGGTTAAAATAAAGAAAAACCAAAACCACATGGATCTTCCCTAAAGGAAATATAAAACGAAAGCTCGATATCTGACATTTACGTTCCCCAGCATGAAGGATGGCTTCTTCATAAAGAAGCCATAAAGACACTAATGATCAATTTTGTCCCCATCTACAGACTTCCTAGGAAAGTTCTCCTGGCTTCATTTCTAACAAATCATTAGTTCACATATAAGGAAATCAAGGGAGTGAAGGGGGTGAGGGGAAGGAAGCCCAAACAGAGCAAACAGAAAAGTCAAGTCCACAACAGATAAAACATACTTAAAGAATTTTAAGTATTTTAAGAATGGAATAAGACATTTTTTAAATCTCTCATTAATATATTTAGAGAATATTTATAGAGTCTGAATGCATAAAGAAGAGGATTTCGACAAAAAAAAAAAAAAAATGGTGCTAGGAAAGAATAAGACATGTCTCTTAAAAAAGGTAAATAAAATTTTCAAAATACCATTCAAAATAAAAGAAGGCATTAAAACAAACAAGAAACATGTGATAAACCAATTTAATGTGGAAATAATCAGTAAAAGAAAACATAGTCAATTTAAGAAAATATTTCATAAAGAAAACAAATACATTAAAAAGATAAAATAAGAGAAAATATTTAACGTAGGTCAAACCAGGAGGTTCCTGAGTATGGCCCCTCCCTGGGACATGCTTAAAGGACAGAGGTAAACAGAAATCCTCTCCACAGTGTCTTTCACAAATAAAATTCAAGACTTTATTTACTATTTTCCATTGATATTGATGAGTCATTAACTCTCAGTGAACAAAAGTAATAAAAAATGGCTGCCAGGAGGAAGTTAAAAAAAAAAACGAACCACAAAATCACAATTAAAATAGAATTGAATTGTCATTATTAAGGAAGATTACCCATTTCAAGAATTGATTGTGATTAAGCTACAGCAGAGAGCTGATCACCTCTCAGAAGGACTCAGTCACTGTAATGTAATGTAATACATACATGAGGAGAACGACTGCCAACTTCCCAGCCCACAGACACCAGCAGAGAAATTTAGCATGCCACCAAAGTTTCGGAAGGCTCCCGCCCTACTCAAACAGTGCAACTCAGCAGGAAACTTGGTTTATACTCTACAACCTCATGGGGGACCCACGGTGATACTATTTAGCCATCGCATCTAGCTATGTAAAAATGACCCCAAATGAGTTAATCTGTCTCAGATCATAAGCGTTGACCTGATAACAGTGAATATATTCTCAGTTCTGTCAAAACTCATCTGTGCATACCCTGGACTGTGTTTAAATAGTGTTCCCTATTTCAAATTTCAAAACGCTCTGATGGTTTGTCTGTTTTTCCTACTTATTTTGACAGAAAGAACCAAAGGGTTGCAATGGATAGAGACAGCAAACACTACTGAAAGATAAGCAAGTATTAACAATGGATGAAACTGTGATTGAAAGTGAGTCTTCTCCACCATCACCAAAAGTAAGTGACTCAGCATCTGTGGCCACTGTTTATTTTTTAATTTATTTTTCCATTCTTGTGACACTTTACTAAGAATGTATTTCAACTCCATCCAGGTAAATGTAAAAGATGTAAAGTCTCTATTTTTTTAATAGCTGAATAGTGTTCCATGGTATACATGCACCTTAGTTTGTTGATCTATTCATGGGTTGATGAGCAGTTAGGTTGCTTCCACAACTTGGTAATTATGAATTAAGCCAAAGTAAACATTCTGGTGCAAATGAGTTTGTGGTAAAATGATTTTAGTTCTTCTGGGTAGATATCTACTAAGGGGACTGCAGGATCAAATGGAAGGTCTATTTTTAGATCTTTGAGGATTATCCATAATTCTCTCCAAAAATGTTGTATTAGTTGGCAATCCCACTAGCAATGCAGAAGTGTTCTTTTCACTCCACATCCTCGACAGCATCTGAAGTTTTGGGACTTTGAGATGTGGGCTAATCTTACTGGGGTTAGGTGATATCTTAGAGTGATTTTGATTTGCATTTCTCTGATGATAAAAGACAATGAGCATTGTGTTCATGGGTTTGTAGGCCATTCATCTGTAATCCTTGGGGAAGTTTCTGTTCAAGTCTCTTGCACACTTACGGGGGGAGGGGGTTGTTTGCATTTTTCTTATTATTTAATTTGAGTTCTCTGTTCTAGTTATCAGGCCTTTGTCTGATTCATAACATGCAAAAATCTTCTCCCATTTTGAAAGCTGTCTGTTTGCTTTGTTTGTGGTACCCTTAGCTGTGAAAAAGCTTTTTAGCTTGACCAAATCCCAGTTATTTCTTTTTGGTGTTGGTGCAATTGCCAGGGGTGAGGGGCGTCTTCCTCATAAAGCTTTTTCCCAGGTGTAGCCAGTGTGTAGACCGGCTGGAGCATCCACTCCGGCTTTGGAGTCCTGTAATTGGGCAGCTTGTGCAACCTGACTTGCTTTATTTTCTCTCTATTTCCTATGTCATTAAGGCTTGAAGAGCCCTCTTCAGTCCTGCACTGCTGTCTGGAGGTAGCAGGGAGTAAGACAGGTGTTTGGCAGAGGGACAGTGTTTACTAGGGTTTTTGTTCTGTTGCTGTGTCGGAAAGCAACACTTACCATGCTGTGGAGAAGAGTAATGTTCTGTTTAATGTAGGATGTTTTTCACCACACCAAAAACTGCCCATGTACATTAACAAACATCCTTAAGCAAGCAGTCTTTTCCATGTCAGGAACACTGAATTTCATAACTGACAGTGTTAGCACTTTACTTTGGTGTGAAGAATGCCAGTATCAAGTTTGCAGTCTTTTCCAGTCACTTCCCAGGGACTTCTAATTTGTATCCTTGTGAACTAAACATTCCGTGCCAGTACCTGTTAAATACTCTTGTTTTCCTTACTCCAGTTTGTCCATCTGCCCATTATCATTCTGTTAAATCGTATGTAGTTTGAAGCAGGCACTCTCAGCATACCCTGTGATTGGGGGACAGTAATACTATTCTCTGTGAGTTACTAGTACTTCTTTTTCCCTTCAGTTTTTATAAGAATATAAATGTTTCCTACTAATACATCTAATGATGGTTTTAAAAATTGAATTTATCAGTTCGTTAAAAATATGAATGATTATGTTGAATGTTGCAGGGGGTAGTGAGTTCT
The DNA here is from genome assembly GCA_963574355.1 of Loris lydekkerianus. Taxonomy (NCBI): domain Eukaryota; kingdom Metazoa; phylum Chordata; class Mammalia; order Primates; family Lorisidae; genus Loris; species Loris lydekkerianus. The sequence goes on from CAUYPK010112959.1 coordinate 22,619, forward strand.
GGAAGAGAAATGTGGGCAGTGGTGTGGACCTTAAGTTTTAGGTAGAAGCCAACTTGGATTTGAATCCTGACTCTGCCACTTCTGATTGGTGTGAACTTGGGTAATTATTGTCTTAGCCTTAATTTCCCTCATCTCTAAAATAGAAATAACATAGCATCTATATTATGTGTCCTTCAGAGATTTTAACTGAGATAAAATCTAACAGAACTTAGAAAAAAATATGTTTTCCAGCCATTTTAGTTGATTCTTATTATGATAGTTCCTGCCCTATAGAGCTTAAGATTTAGAGAGCAATAATGCATGTATACGAGATTATAGTTCAAGGGCATGTGTAATAAATGCCATGAAAGTGGCATAGGCAAAATACCAGAAGGAGAAGGGTGACAGAGAGAGGGATGATCAAAGTTGTGGGGCCCAGCTTTGGGGCAAGACCCAGCTGTGGGGCAGGCTGGAAGAAAGCCTCTAACAGCTCAAATGAAGGGCCACCTAGTGAGTTCTGCGTGTGCACAGCAAAGGTGCTTCAAGACTCAAGGTGGACGGCAAATTAAAACATGCTCTACACTTTCAAGGTAAAAATGGAAACTCTATCAAGAAGAAACTAATAATGAGAACACTTCTTTTGCAGACCAAAACAAAACAAAACAATAGATCTGTGAAAAGTAATATGCTCTTTCTGGTGTCACCAAGGAGGACGTGAAGCTACATCACAGCTCCCTTGTAAGAGACAGTTTACAATAGCACTGGTACCTGCCATAGGTCTTAGGCACACAACAGTCCTACAAGGGAAGAATTATCCCTGTTTTCCAGAGCAGGAGATGAGCTAATAAGCTTAAATATTTTGATTAAATTCACTTACCTACTGGTATGGTACAGACACTTTCTAGCTGCACGCTCATGTTCCGTACACCATGATTGCCCTGTAATCCACACGGCAATTGAATCTTAAGTAGTGTTTTTTTTTTTGATGACTGGGTCAAACATTTGGTTTGGTTCCTATTGTAGAGAGAAGGCCCCTTATGGAATTTCACAATAACTCTGAGAGAACCATGGGTGAGCTTGAATAAATAAGACCTTATTTTCCCAGTTTTATTTTCCAGAAGAACCAGGTGACACTAAAACCTGCCATGTCTCAGAGAAAGCATGGTTGCCTGGTAGTCTTGAGGCAATAAATAAATCAGTATGTTCTACGTTTTTCTAGTGATTACAAAGTATGACAGTATTAATTGCTATAAAGTCTCCATTAAATGGGACACATCTCTGTAGCATGCTAATGCATACAAAGTCCTTTAATCTGGAGAAAAAACATGAAGAACAGAATCTATAAGCAAAGAGGGTAACAACCTCCACCTGCTTTCCTAAATTTTCTAATGCAGATTTAATTTAATTATGCAGCTTTGTGAGGCTTGTCCAGTGAAGATTAAGCTCTAAACAGAATTTAAAATAAGATTGTCCTAAAGATTAAGTCCAATAATTGCCATATGCTATGAAAAATGATGGTATGATTCCCCAAATAGCATTGCCAAAAATCAACTATAGTGAAAGAGACAACACACATGGAGGCCATTTTGTATTAATGAGATCACAGTCAAGGGAGAGGATGACCAGACTGGCCAGGAGCTGGCAGGGATTATTAGTGCTGCTGACCATGGGCTCGGCTCCCCACCTCCTGAACACAGCGGTGCTGCACTTCCTGACTCTGTTCACTGTGCTGGGCTGTGTGACTTATTCTGGTCAATAAATCAAGAAAAGACGTGTGAAGTGAGTCACTTCCAGGACAGAGCATTTCGTCATTAATGCAAGACCCCCACAGTTCTCTTTCCCTCCATTCCACTGCCCTGCGGAATTGGGGAAGATCGTTGCTTTATCAGTCTGGGTTCTAGAATGAGTGGATATGGAGCAGAGCTCGCAGACATGAAACTTTGTAGCTATGAATTACTAAGATTTTGTGACTGTGACTGTGGCGTAACCTACACTAGCACTGTCCAATAGAAATAAAATGAGAGCCACAACGTGTAATTTTAAGTTTCCTGGTGGCCACATTTAAAGATTCAAAAAAAAAAAAAAAATAGGGGACATTAAATACTGGCCACATTTCAGGCACTGATCAGTCACAGGTGGCTATTGCCCGGCGTCACAGTAGACTTTGCCTATTATGGCAAAACAGACAACGTGTATTAATAGTGTTTGGTTAATCAGGAAGACCCTTTAAAAGCACATAAAGACAGTAAAACAAGTTCTGGTTTGCTTTAAGATGGCCATGGATTATCCCAATGGGTATGTCCTCCGAGGAAGAGAACGCAGAACAAAGAAAGCACAGAACATTAGGAATATAAAAGCAGTTTCAATTATCCTTCACTTTTCTAGCCCCTGAAAGTAAAAGTGTAGAAGGCTCAGGTATAGCATGAAATATCCACAGTTGGGCTTCAAGAGACCAAATGATATAAATGATTTTACAAATGTTTAAAGACGTCTCTCAAAGAGATGGCATCAAATGTCTGCCATTCTCCAGGGCCTGCAGCTGAGAAAAAATATGTGAGAACTAAAGAAAGAGTTGTAAAGATATCTAAAGTAATCAAGAGCAAAAGAAAGATGAGAACAGAGTGAAATCCCGGGGTTTTCAGCAAGAAATGATTATAACTGACACTTGGAAGTATAGCTTTGGTGAATTTGTAAGTTAAGGGACCAAAATTAAAGGAAATTCAAATGAAACCTAGAGAAGAAGAAATTGAAGCAATGGGTGAAAGAGAAAGTAACAGTTGAAATGCACGTCTATAAAACAGAACCCCATTTCAGCTGAAGAGCACAGAGAAGCTTAATAAGAGAAAACAGCCATTGGTGGGTCTGTGTAAAGCCAATAAAGAGATGCAGAATTTTCCAAGGAATTGAGTGGCATGAGGGTAAAAAGGAGCAAAGAACTTAGACAAGGATCAAACACCCTCACCAGAGGCTTAAAGGAATAAAATGCAAGGTTGAGCCTTAGATTGGATGCCAATCAAATTTGAAATCCTTTATCTGTCAAGAATTACATGTTTAAATAATTGTATACCTTAACTTTGAATGAAAAAAAGTATGGGGCTTATAGGTTGTTGGAAGTTTAACTGGAATAAAAAAAAGAGAGAGAACTTGAATGACTAATAACATCATTTCTATAGAAATGTTTATTTTTTTTTCATACAGGCAAAATGAGTAGAATTTTTAGGAAAAATAAAAATGAATCAAAATCAAGTCATCACATGTTCTAGAAATAGTTTTTAAAGAGAAAAATATTGAAACAGAAATAAAGATTTTTCCCTTAAAATTGAATACCATAAAAGCATATTGTACTTTTAAACATCCTACAAAATAAGCAGTACTATGAAATTCTTAAAAAAAAATTTTTTTTTTTGCAGTGTCTACCTTAGCACCATGTTATTTTGCTTATTACTATTTTTCTTTTTTTTATTGTTGGGGATTCATTAAGGCTACAAAGAACCAGGTTGCACTGATTGTATTTGTTAGGTAAAGCCCTTCTTATAATTGTGTCCCACCTCCAAGAGGTGTGTCACACACCGTGATCCCCCACCCATCTCCTTCCTTCCCTCTCTCTGCTCTCCTCTTCCCGCACCCCCCACCATGTACTAGGTCATTAATTGTCCTCATATCAGAATTGAGTACATAGGATTCTTGCTTCTTCATTCTTGTGATGCTTTACTAAGAATAATGTGTTCCACTTCCATCCAGGTTAATACAAAAGATGTAAAGTCTCCATCTTCCTTAATGGCTGAATAGTATTCCACGGTATGCATACTACAGCTTGTTAATCCATTCCTAGGTTGGTGGGCATTTAGGTTGTTTCCACATTTTGGTCATTGCAAATTGAACTGTGATGAACAGTCTAGTGCAAGTGTCCTTATGGTCAAAGGATTATTTTTCTTCTGGGTAGATGCCCAGTAATGGGATTGCAGGATCAAATTGGAGGTCTAGCTTGAGTTCTTTGAGGATCCTCCATACTTTCTTCCAAAAGGGCTGTATTAGTTTGCAGTCCCACCAGCAGGGTAAAAGTGGCCCCTTCTCTGCACATTCATACCAGCATCTGCAAGTTTGGAGATTTTGTGATGTGGTCCATTCTCTCTGAGGTTAGATGGTACCCCAGGGTGGTTTTGATTTACCTTTCTCTCATAATTAGGGACAATGAACACTTTTCATATGTTTGTTCGCCATTTGCTTGTCTTCTTTAGAGAAGGTTCTATTCATCTCTCTTGCCCAGTGACATAAGGGATTGTTGGCTCTTTTTATGTTGATTAATTTGAGTTCTTTGTAGATACTAGTTACCAAGCTTTTGTCCAATTCAAATGTTGTCTCTTAAGCTGTACGGATGCTTTTCAGTTTAATTAAGTCTCATTTGGTTTTTTTTTGTTGTTGTTGCAATTGACATGGAAGTCTTCATAAAGTCTTTCCCCAGGCCAATAGCTTCAAGTGGTTTTCCCATGCTTTCTTTGAGGATTTTTATCATTTCATGCCTCAAATTTAGGTCTTTTACCCATCTTGAATCAATTTTTGTGAGTGGAGAAAGGTGCAGGTCCAGTTTATATTCACTATTTTTCTCTGGTTATTTATGCCAAACTTCAAAGTTCCCGAAAAATCAAAGTCTCCAAATGTTATATCTTTATTTATTCTCACCTATTTTCCTACATAAATCTTGGCATCAAGATATTTGACTTGGGATTTTTTTTTTCCGCAGTTTTGGCTGGGGCTGGGCTTGAACCCACCCCCCCTCCATACATGGGGCTGGTGCCCTACTCCTTGAGCCACAGGCACCGCCTGGCATCAAGATATTTGAGAAAATAATAATAACAATAAAAATGAAGATAAAATAATTATCTAGGTTTGCGTGGTTAAATATAAAATTTATGGAATGTATAAAGAGTTTAAAGTAAGTAAAGGAAGTATAGGTCTGACACGGGGGTACATGATTATAAATCCCAGCACTCGGGGAGGTCAATTTAGGAGGATTGCTTGCGCCCAGGGGTTTGAGGTTGCAGTGAGCTATGATCACACTACCAAAAACAGCAAGGATTTTGGAGGGAAAAAAATAGACCTTAAAAGGTTCAAAAAAGCTATAAAACTGGAAGTTTATGCCAATTAAAGTAAATCCCAAGATAATTCAAAATACTTAAAGAAACCAAATGTTTTAGAAAAGAAATAGCAAACAGTGAAAAGAATTTCAACCCAAACCAAAGAACAATTACAAGCTAAGCAACTGGCAAAAAGAAAAGTGATGAATTATAGAGAAATAGTCAATCCATGAAATAATTAGACTCTTTTTCCAAAATGAAAGCAAAAGAATAAGCATTTGCTTAGCATCACGTCAGATTTCTGAATAGAGAGGTAAGAAATTAAAGAACCAACAGATTAACATCTTAAATGACAACTCAATAATGTTTTCTCTATCGATGGAAAACCAACCAGTAGCTCTCAATAATAAATGCTAAATTAAGTAAATATGGTAGAAACTCTTACTTCATTCAGATGGTTGAATATCTGGAAGCCCCCCATCCCCCACCAAAAATCCCCTCACAAATGGCTTTTGTGTGTGCTGTTCACTACTGTCCAGTAGATGTTTATCCCTTAGGTGAGTCCAACTGCTGTTCCCTTGATTCTATCACTATTTTTTTTAATACCCAAGAAGACACAGTATTCAACTTAGCAGTGTCCTTTACTTCTCCCTGTCAATTAGGAAAAGGAATTATGATACTTCCCTCACAGAGCACAGTGAGAAGGGGAACAAGACTGCTGCATCTTGGCTCTCAGCACTTGGTTCTTCAGCTTCCCTGTCTGTCACTGGCAGCTCTGTGACTCAGTTCCTGATGCTAAAGAACCTACCTCAGTATTACTGTGAAGATTCAATGATTTAAAATATGTAAAGTGTTTAGAATGTGTCAAGAAAATAATAAATGCTACAAAAGCATTATCATCATCATTATTATTAGGTTTACAGTTCCTACCTGACCTGGGAGGTTCTGCAATAACCAAGTCCTGATGGGTTAAGAGGGCAGATTTTCTGGGGAGCAGGCATAACCAGGAGAACCAGAAAAGGGGCTCAAGGCCAGGCGCGGTGGGTCACACCTGCAATCCCAGCACTCTGGGAGGGCAAGGAGGGTGGATTGCTTGAGCTCAGGAGTTCAAGATCAGGCTGAGAAAATTTCTACTAAAAATAGAAAAACTGAAGCCAGAGGATAACTTAAGCTCAAGTCGGAGGTTGCTGTGAGCTATGATGCCACAACACTCTACCCAGGGTGATAGCTTGAGACTCTGTCTCAAAAAAAAAAAAAGAAAGAAAGAAAGAAGGAAAGAAAGAAAGAAAGAAAGAAAGAAAGAAAGAAAGAAAGAAAGAAAGAAAGAAAGAAAGAGAAAAGAAAAAAGAAAAGGGGATCCGAATTCATGATCTGAAAAACTAGTGAACCCAAGGGACCCAGTCGTAAGTAGGGTGTTGATTCTAGTCTCTACCTCCCTCTTTTAGAATCACCGCCTCACGTGAGTATTTAATACTTATGGGGCATGTCGACGAAAAGAAGGAGAACTGGGGCAATTTGTGGAATGGGGGCTGGGCCCCCAGCGAGATCACACACATTTCTTCATGTTCCCTCTGGCTTCACGGAAGTCCCACATTCCCGTGGTCACCCAGTGGACTGTGCTGGACCAACGTGTGGTTCAAGTTTGTCAAGGTGTGCCTGATGCTTCTGTTCTCTGATTAGACTCCAGACTCCAGACTGGCTCTTGCTGCCATTTGCTAGCTTTGTGATGGGGCCTGACCCTTTACTTATGAAACGCCTATTTCCCAGGGTCTCTGTGAGGTTAAGGGTGTTATAAGTGCAGTGCCGCCCTGCACTCGTAGGTGCCTATCACATCCAGCTGCTCTTACCTGAATTCTTTCTTACATCGTACACTAATAGAGTGTGTTTTGAATATAGCCTCATATCAGATAACAAAACAGAATCCCTCTGAATTAAGTATTTAAATGTATTCCAAATAAATAAAAGTATTCAAAGAAAGTGGAGAATTTTTAAAACTTAATTGAGAATAAGGAATTACTTTTTAACAAAAAACTCAGAATCAATAAAATAAACATTTTTAGAAAAATCTGCCTCCATAGAATTAAAAGATTCTAAAAGGGGGAAAAAACTCCAGGAATAAAGTTAGAAAATAAGTGATAAGTGAGGGAAACACCTGCAGCTGGTATCACACACACAGGCAGCACAGACACAGGCACCTGCAGCACGTATCACACACACAGGCAGCACGGACACAGGCACCTGCAGCACGTATCACACACACAGGCAGCACGGATACAGGCACCTGCAGCTGGTATCACACACACAGGGAGCACAGACACAGGCACCTGCAGCTGGTATCACACATACAGGAAGCACAGACACAGGCGCCTGCAGCACGTATCACACACACAGGGAGCACAGACACAGGCACCTGCAGCTGGTATCACACACACAGGGAGCACGGATACAGGCAACTGCAGCTGGTATCACACACACAGGCAGCACAGACACAGGCACCTGCAGCTGGTATCACACACACAGGCAGCACAGACACAGGCACCTGCAGCTGGTATCACACATGGGCAGCACAGACACAGGCACCTGCAGCTGGTATCACACACACAGGGAGCACAGACACAGGCGCCTGCAGCTGGTATCACACATACAGGCAGCATGGACACAGGCACCTGCAGCTGGTATCATACACACAGGCAGCACGGACACGGGTGCCTGCAGCTGGTATCACACACACAGCACGGACACTGGTGCCTACAGCTGGTATCACACACAGATAGCATGGACACAGGTACATGTTGCCATGACAGGAAAATCACTGCAGGTGTGCGTATGTGACCAGATATACACACATCTGCATGGAATTATAGTTACAGTGAATGTAATTATATGTGTATACATAGATGTATAAATATTTATAGCTCTATGTGACTTATAAGACCTAGAGCCCACTAGAAAAATAATAAGCAAAGCAAATGAACTGTTTACAAACAAGAGAAAAAAATCAATAATGTATGGCTCTTAAGCTCAGAAAAACAAACTGTATTTTGCTTATATTCGCATAAATGCAAAATAAAGTGAAAATGACATAATTTTTAACCTATCAATTAGGCAAAAGTAAACTTGCCTGGTAACACAATGGATGGGTGTCATATCCAATACAGGCAACTGAAGATCTTGCTGGTAGGAGGAGTGTAAGAAGTATAGCTTCTGGTAGGGCAGCTTACTAAGAGTTTTCAAAATTATAAATATACATGCCTTTGATCTAATTTCTCATTTTAAGAATCTGTGCTTGTGTGCAAAAGGATGTTTGTATAAAGATATACACAGTAGTGCTGGTTTTTAATGCAGACAACTGAGCACATCTTAACTGTTCATCAGTGTGGAGCCAATTAAATAATAAGAGGCACATCTATATATTGGAACTCCATAAAGGCTCAAATAAATAAAGAAAAGTGTATTCCTAATGTGATGATGACAGATAGATAATGTGCAAAAACAAAGTGCAGAACACAAAAGTGTGTATTATGCTGCTGATTGTATAAAATATTTTAAACAATGGGAGGCACGAACATATAAATGTTGGAAAATGCATAGACCTTGATGCCCAGCATTTTTGGCCTGAGGGACTGGTTTCAGTTTTTATGGAAGACAATTTTTCCATGGACAAGGGGTGACATGTGGATGGGACAGCAGGAGGCTCCAAGCTGTGATGCTGTGCAGGTGGGCTCTTAACAGGCCACCAGCTGGTACAGGTCCACAGCCAGGGGTTTGGGGACCTCAAGCATGGACTGTATATGGCAGGATAAAAAGAAAACTGATATGGATGATTGTCCCCAGGATGGGAGAAAAGATAGCTGGGTAACGACAGGACACATAGAAGGGTGACTTCTCACCGTCCACCTTGTGCTTTAGAATTCTGTCCCATATGTATATTAGGTTGATAAAAATAAACAAATAATTTGTTTTAAAAAATTAAGATAAAAATGAGAGTTGCCCCTTCTCTCTAACACTTTTCTTTCCATCTTTTTTAAGAAGCAGCTTCCTGTTGTTCCTCATTCCCTTCCTTTCCTTCCTCTACATGTAACCTCTCTCTTCTCTCTGTTTAAATACCAAGGTCTGTGTAGGGAGGAAGTCCAAAAGTACAATCAAGATCTCCCAATTATTCATATCATTCTATGTGGGTTCTCCCAAGTAACACAGTGGTCTGCAGTTTACAGAGACCAACCTGAACCGGAGGTGAACATGTGACAGTCATCACTATAAAGGTTGAGCTTTAACCCATGGAAGTACATGCAGTTGCTTCAGGAAAGTACATGGAAGGAAAATCTTTATAGAAATGTCATAAAGGGAAACAAGATTTAGCGGTCAGAGAGAACAAATATCTGAAATAGAGAAAAGTGGAAAGAAAAATTATAGAGTAAGGAAAGTATGGTATCACAGAAAACAAAAGAACAGAATATTTCAATTGGAAGTGTCCAGTATAGTCCAGTATAGGTAAGCACAAAATGTTAGCCCATTGTATTGGGAACAAGCAATTTCATCAAGGAGTGACAGGTGCACTGTGCTTGGGGGAGGGGTGAGAGTGGTGAGAAGCAGAACCCGGAGATGAGAGAGGCAAATGAAAGACAAAAAGAGCCGTGAATAAACTTCCACAATGAGTCCTCTGTCTTTGCCCTTCTAAACTAAAGCCCCACAACTCTCCCTTCTATCTTTGTCTTCCCTTCTCATTACTTCACTTCTGTGCCATGAGACGTGCCCTGTGGACAGTGCACACAGCAGCTAGAGAACAAAGGGATCTCTTGGAGCACCAGATGCTGGTCTTAAATCAGTTAATAGGCATTAGTAAAACGTGTTATGAGAGTATGATTAATAAGGATAATTACATTAACAAATGTGTTAATTGCCTACTAATGAATGGAGTGGTAATGAATAAGAGCAGATAGTGATGACAGATAGATAGATAGATAGTCAGATAGACAGGTAAATAGAATATTTTTAATACATAATATATTAATAATTCTATAAAGTTGACAAGGTTTATCAGTTTGTGTAAGTCACATTCTACCAAGTTTTTGAAGCAGGATTTTATTATTTATTTATTTAAGACAGAGCCTCAAGCTATTGCCCTGGGTAGAGTGCCATGGCACCCTCCAACTCCTGGGCTTAAGTGATTCTCTTCCCTCAGACTCCCAAGTAGCTGGGACTAAAGGCCCCTGCCACAACACCCAGCTGTTTTTTGGTTGTAGTTGTCATTGTTGTTTGGCAGGCCCGGGCTGGATTCGAACCTGACAGTTCTGGTGTATGTGGCTGGCACCTTAGCCACTTGAAGTACAGGCGCCGAGCCTGAAGCAGGGTTTTAAGCTCAGGTCTTCATGACCTTAAAAACAATGATCTTCTGCTAATACTCTTGCTATAGGCACTGCTGGAGTTAAGAGGCTGAGGCGTGGCCTGGTTGGTGGACAGCACCACGCAGACACGTATGGAGGAACATACATAGAGCTATGATGGCTAGGTAGGCAGAGATCTTCAATAAAATGTTCAGAAATTTGGGTTTATTTTCTGGACAATGGGAGCCCTTAAAAAGTTTTAAGGGGAAAGATGATGTATCTTGAGGAATATAGTAGATAGGTTGAGGTATATGTTAGAGAGAGTTGGTTTTTGGTGTCTATCTCAAAAATGGAAGAGACTGGAAGTAAAAAGAATAGTTGGAAGATAATTTTGATAGACTCTGAAGTTGGGGAGGAAGGGAGGACTTACCACCAGCCCGCCAGGGGAGGGCAGGAAGACACTGCAGAAGGAGGATGGCTTCTGTTTTTCTCATGTGGAGTCTGATAAGCCTGTGGCTCTCCAGGTAGAGACAGAAAGACAAGAAATGGAAAGGGGAAACTAGAACTGTTTCAGGACTCAGGCATAGTCAATGCAAAAGAATGAGAAAATACAATGCAAGAAATAATAACAGACTAGAAGGTCCAGCCTCTTCCGTTAGTATTATTCTTTCTATTTTAACCACAAGTGCTCCATTAAATGAATTATCAGTCATTAGTTGTGCTTTTCTCATCAGTACATTTTCAGAGGCATCTAAGACAATGCTTTGCATATACACAAGCTCAATGACAAGCCAAGAGAATTAAAAGGAAAGTAGCATCCAAAAAACACTTCTTCAAGATCAGATTAAAGGAGGCCACAAATCACATGATCATCTCAACAGCCACAAATCACATGATCATCTCAACAGATATAGAAACAGTATTTAATAAAGATCCACACCCTTTTATAATAAAAGCTCTCAACAAACTAGAATCTCAAGTACAGTTCAAGTTGTTAAGAATCTCAGAGCAGTTTGCTACTGGCATAAAGACAGACAATGCAGAAAAATGGACATAACAGATAGCCCAGAAATAACTCTATGCACTCCTCGTCAACTGACCTTCAGTGAGCACGCCAAGAATACCGACGCGGAAGGAGGAAAGCTTCCGTGGACAGCACCGGGAAAACCAAACATGCACACACAGAAGAATAAAACCGAATCCTTACTTACACCATGCACAAAATCAACTCAAAATGGATTGAGCACCTAAATGTGAAATCTTTAAAACTATAAAACTATTAAGAGAAACACTGGGGAAAATGTACATGACGCTGGACTGGACGGTGATTTTATGAATGTGACACTAAAATCATAGGCAACATCCAATTGCTTTTCTGCACAGCAAAGGAAACAATCAATACAGTGCAAATGCATCCTCGAGAGAGAGAGGAAACTTTTCAAACCGGGTATCTGATAAGGGGTTAACCTCTACAACACGGAGGGAACTCCTGAGGCTTAACAGAAAAACAATACTAACCTGATTTAAAGCCGAGCGAAAGACTTGAACAGGCATCTCGCCAGAGGAGACAAACGACCGGCAGGCATCTGAAAAGATGGCCAGTGTCACTGATCGCCAGGGAAGTTCAAGTCAGGACCCTAATGAGACGCCATCTCCAAGAGAACCGCGGGGGATCGTCGGTGAGGTCGCCCACAAACGAGGCCTGTGCGCGGCTGAGGGAACCGCCTCGACGCCCACCAGCAGAGGGCGCAGTGCTGGCGTGCTCACAGCCCAGCACCAGGCCATGTTGATTAAATACTGTTTCTAGACCTGCTGAGATGATCATGTGATTTTTGGCCTCCTTTAATCTGATCTTGAAAAAGTGTTATATGAATGCTACTTTCCTTTTAATTCTCTTCGTTGTCAATGAGCTTGTATATATGAAAGCCTAACTGTAACCAGCTCTAGTCTTCAATATAGAGGAAAGGAAATTCCCAGCTCCAGCTCCCTCTAGCCCTCCTGTTACACTTCATGTGGGGAAAAGTGAGAAGCATCTGCAAAGTTCATGCAGGAGCCTGATTGCATTGCTGAGGGCCTATTCACTGCAAGTCCTTTCAACCAGTACATTGTGTCCACTCTTCAACAGAAAGTTATAAGGCACAGTAAAAGGCAAAAGAAGACAGACACTGAGGCTCAGAACCAGTCAGATGTGGTAGAAACATTGGAATTGTGAGACTAGGATTCATGCGCTAAAAAATTTACAGAGTAGAAAACAGGAAATAGAAGATGGATAATGTAAGCAGAAAAATGGAAATTCTAAAAAAAGAATATAAAGGAAATTATGGAGATCAAAAACACTGTACCAGAAATTTAAAATGCCTTCAATAGTAAACTGGATGTAGCTGATTAAAAAAAAAAAAAAAAAAATCTCTGAGCTTGAGGATGTAACTATAGATACTTCCAAAACTGACAGAAGATTCAAGAATTATAAAATAAGCACAAAAGCTTTCACAAGCCATGGGAATATCAGAAAGAGAAGAAAGAAGAAAAGTAACACAAGCAATATTTGAAGCAATAATTACTGGATATTTTTCCATCTTAATCTCAAAGACCAAACCATAAATCTAGGAAGCTCAGAGAATACCATGCAGGGTAAATGCAAACAAAAACCTATACTTACATATGTCCTATTTAAACTTCAGAAAATCAAAAATAATAAAAAAGTAAGTCTTGAAATAAGCCAGATGGAAGAGCACCTTAACCAGAGAGTAAAAGCCAAAATTACATCTAATTTCTTCTCAGAAACTTTACAAGTAAAAAAATAGTGGAGTGAAATATTTGAAGAGAAAATATTCTACCAACCTGGAATGCTGTATGCTGAAAAATTAATCCTTCAAAAGTGAGGGAGAAATAAAAAGTTTCTCAATCCTGCAAAAATTGAGGAAATTTTTTACCAGTAGACAAGCTTTGCAAGAAATATTAAGATTTTTTTAGATAAAAGGAAAATGATATAGGTTAGAAATTTGGGTCAGAAAATGATATAGGTCAGAAATCATAAAGGGATAAAGACCATTAGAGAATAAATAAGTGAAAGTAAAATACAAAATTTTATTTTTCTTAACTGATCTATTAGTTAACAGTTTGTTCAAAATAAGAATAGTGACAACACATTTAATTATGCATGCACATATAATACCTATAACTATATATTTACATGCAATGTATAAATGAAATGAAAAACACATAGAAAGGACAGGGACAGGAGGAAGGAGTTAGGAATGTTTTGTTATTTTAAGGTACTTGCACCACTGGTGAAAGTGGTCTTGCATGAGTTAAAATGTATATTGGAAATCACAGGGAAACTACTACAAATTGTTTAAAGAAAATAACTGATATGCTAAGAAAAGAGAGAAGATGAAATCATATAAAATGTTCAGTTAAAAATCATTAAAGGTAGAAAAAATGTAGAAGGCAAAAATTGAAAAAAATAACAAGGACAACAAATATCAAACAGTGACACATATGCATATATTAGCCCAATTACATCAATAATGTCTCTAAACATAAATAATCTAACTACACAAATTAAAAGACAGAGATCGTCCATATGGTTCAAACAGCAAGATATAACTACATGCTATATGTTGTCTCTAATTATAAACAGAGCTTAAATCCAAAGACACACTTATATTAAAAGTAAAAAGATGAGAAAGAAAAATCATGCTAACAATAATTCAAAGAAAGCAGGTGTAGCACTATTGATTTCAGACAGAAGGAATCAATATGCTAAGAACACCTAACAACCCTGACGTGTGTACACCTAACAGAAACCCTCCAACCAAAAGCTAATAAAACTGCAAAAAATAGACAAATCCCTTATTGTAATTGAAGATTTTAACATCCTCTATCAGAAATAGAATAATACAGCAAGCAGAAAATCAGTAAGAATACAGTTGAACTCAGTAGAACCATCAATCAACTGGGTATAATTGGCATCTACAAACTATTACACACAACAGCAGCAGATTGCACATTCTTCTAGGGCAGCAGTCCTCAGCCTTTTTAGCACCAGGGACCAGTTTCATGAAAGATAATTTTCCCATGGATCACAAGCTGAGGGGAGGAGATGGTTTTGACTTGAGTCTGGAAGTGATTTATTTATTATGGCCTCTGTGCAGTCAAACCTCTCTGCTGATTCTATTCCGTATTTGTAGCTGCTCCCCAGGACTGACACCACTGCTTCAGATCATCAGGCATTGGATTGTCAGAAGGAGCACACCACCCAGACCCCTTGCATGTGCAGTTCATAGTGGGGTTTGCAGTCCTGTGAGAACCTGCTGTCAGATCGCAGGGCAGGAGCTCAGGCAGTGATGTGAGTGATGGGGAGTAGAGAAGCATAAGTGCAGATGAGGCTTCAATTGCTCCTGCTGTGTGGCCTGGTCCTAACAGGTCAGAGAGTGGTGATGGTCTGTGGCTGAAGGATGGAGGGATTGGGGACTACAGTTCTAGAGTTCACTTTCATCAATACAGACAACATTCTGGGCTGTGAAACACATCTTAACAAATTTAAAATAATAGAAGTAATACAATATCTGCTGTTAAACCACAAGGAAATTAAATTAGAAATTAATAAGAGAAGGATAGCTGGAATACTCCCAAATACTTGGCTATCAAAAAACACCTACCATTAGATCCAGATATCCCATTTCTGGGTATCTACCCATAGAAAAGAAGTCATTAAATCAAGAAGACACACATACACCCGCATGGGTAGCACAGCACCATTCACAATTGCAAAGATATGGAAGCAACTTAAGTGCCCATCAATTCATGTGTGAATAAAGAAAATGTGGTGTGTATATGTTGTGGAGTACTACTCAGCTCTACAAAGAATTGAAATATGTTTTTTTTTGCAGCAAGATGGATAAAGCTAGAGACTATTATCCTAAGTAAAATATCTCAGGGATAGAAAAATAAATACCACATATTTTCACTTGTAAGAGAGAGCTAAATTATGGGTATATATCATCCAAGTGATATAATGGACATTGGAAACTAAGAAAAAAGGAAAGTGGGAGGGAGATGAGGGGTCAAAAATTACCTACTGGCTACAATGTACACTATTCTGGTGACAGATATACTAAAAGCCCAGATGTTACCAATATTCAATTCATGTATGTAACATAAAACACTTGTACCCCCTAAATCTATTGAAAAGATGATAATAATAAACATTTTTAAGTAACACATGGGCCAAAGAATAAATCTAAAAAATTTTTGAGTTAAATGAAAATTAAAATACAACTTAAAATTTGTAGGATACAGTGAAAGTAGTCCTTAAAGAGAAATTTATGTTGTTAAATATATATAATAAAAAAGAAAAAGATTTAAAATAAATGATCTAAGCTTACACCTTAGGAAACTTGAAAAAGAAGAGCAAATTAAATTCAAAAATAAACAAAAAAATTAGAGCCAAAATCAAAACTGTAAATAGGAAATAAATAGAAAAAATCATTATTACCAAAAGCTGGTGCTTTGATAAGTTCAATAAAATCAGCAAGTCTCCAGCCAGGCTAACTAAGAAAAAAATAATAAAGAGAAAAAACCATTTACTAATATGAGAAATAAAATAAGGTATATCACTCAAAATTGCTTAGAGAGTAAAAAGATAAAAAGTAAATATTATGAACAAATCTATGCCCACAAAGTTGATAACTGAGGTGACATGGACCAGTTCTTTAAATGACAAAATCTATAAAAATTCACATACACACAAAAAAATAGACAACCTAAATAGGCCTATAATCCTATTAAAATGTAAATTTATAATAAATGAATTTCCAAAACAGAAAGCACCACACCCAGGTGGATTCACTAGTGAATTCTACCCAATATTTGAGGAAGAAATTAAACCAGTTACCTATAATCTCATTCAAAAGATAAAAGTAGAGGGGGTCTTCCCAACTAATTCTGTGAGACCAAAAGAACACTAATAATAAAACTAGAAAAACAATGACAAGAAAAAAAAAAAAAACAAAACCTACAGATCAGTATCTCTCATGAACACAGGTGCAAACCCCTTTGCAAAATGGTAGTAAATCAGAAACAACATGTATAAAAGTATTGCCCATATACTCGAATATAAGCCGACCCGAGTATAAGCCGACCCCCTTAATTTTACCCTAGAAACTGGGAAAACTTAGTGACTTGAGTATAAGCTGAGGTGGAAAATGCAGCAGCCACTGGTAAATTTCAAAAATAAAAATATATACCCAAAACAATTACAATAATTGAGGAATCAGTAGGTTAAATGCTTTTCAATATCTATTGCTAAAGAAAAACTGTAAACTAGCAACAACAACTTTAAAACTTTAAATAAAGTGCAGAAAACCATA